>SDVV010039139.1:0-10660 GCA_016164225.1 Gammarus roeselii | reverse complement strand
CTGGAACCATCGCTCTTCTTGCGCCGAATGTCAAACCAGCAAACAGTGCTGCATCAAGTTAGTCTATGTTTTTCTTATTTTTCAAAGTCCTTTGGGTGCCAGGTGCTGAGGACACATGATCCCAGCAAACCCCGGGTGGCAGTACGGAGGATTGACACACTACCGACCCTGCTTCAGAGACCCAATGATTCGCAGTAGTCCTTAAGGTGCTGGGCTACGCGCTCCAACACCTGCTGCGGGGGAAGATCAAGACGAGACAGAAAACGTGGAACCCATGCATGAGATCTACACTAGGTGTAGGTAATTTCACGCATGAGAACAGCAAGAAAAGAAAGAAAAAAAGGAAGAGACGTAGGAACAGGTTGCATGAAAGAAGGAGCGCAACTAAACCGCTATTTGCCACGCGAAAGGAGAAAAGTGCGTGTCTGTGTGTGTGTGTGTGTGTGTGCGTGCAAGGTTTATAAGATTAGAGTGACAAGGCTTTCTAGCGCGCTGGAGTCATCGTCCTTCTGCCACCGAACGTCAAACCAGAAAACAGTGCTGCATCAAGTTAATCTTTGTTTTTTCTTATTTTTCAATGTTCGAGTTGAGGTATACTGCTGCGCTAAGTCAAAGTCCTTAAGGCGGCGAACGTCTATGGTATGTACGGGTGCCACAGGAGGTACAGGAACTCCTTAGGTGCTGAGGCCATATGGTCCCAGCACTCCCCGAATGGCAGAAAGGAGGAATAACACTATCTACCCTGCTTCAGAGCTCCCAGGATCCGCAGTAGTCTTTAAGGTGAGGGCTACGCGCTCCAACACCTGCTGAGGGAGAAGATGAAGAAGAGACAGAAAACGGGGATCCCATGCATGAGATCTACACTAGGTGTAGGGAATTTCACGAATGAGATCAGCAAGAATGGAAAGAAGAAGAAGGAATAGTCGTAGAAAAAGGTTGCATGAAACAAAGAGCGCAACTTGGCTGTTATTTGCCACCCGAAAGGGGAATAGTTAGAACCGGTATGTGAATGTTTGAATGTGTGTGTCTATGTGTGCGTGCGTGTGTATGTGTTTGTGTGCAGCGAGTAATAGGAGAGTTGTTAAGGCGTCTGAGACAAGTTTAAGGAAAATTGAACTAAATATAAGATGCAAATGAGGTAAATAAAAAGTCAAGCAAATCAGGATGGAAGGAGAAAAGGAGAGATAGTGAAGATTGAAGAAGAGGGGAGTCTGAAGGGAAATAAGGGTATTCACCCCCCCCGGTTGAGCCTCGACTCCATGCGGCCCGTGAACCTAGCAGAAGCCTAGGGGGGGGGGGGGGGGCGGCAACGACTATTAGGAGAGTTATCAAGAAGGAGTCTGATATCAGTTTAAGGAAAGTTGAACTTAACATAAAATGCAAAAACAAATCAGGATGGGGAGAAAAAGAGATAGTGAAGGGCGAAGAAGAGGAGAGTCTGAAGGGATGTTAGTGTGTTCATCCCTTCCGGATTTGGCCGTGGCTCCGTGCGGGTCGTGAACCCAAATGATGCCTCGGGGGAGTGCCTTTTGATAGCAAGAGAACTAGTTCTGAAGTAGAACGTCTAGGAGAGCCTCATGTTCCATTTTATGTTTGTAAAACATCAAGAGAAGGAACAGTTTAGCTATTTATCGGCGATTCATATAGAATTTTGTTTTTTTCTTCAACAACTTTATACGTGAAGAGATTGCGCGTGATGTCGAGTTGTTCCTAGTCCCTCCGCTCGCATCTAGAGTGAAAAGGCTAGCTCGGTCGACGTTTTCCTTACTCTTCACAATCTTCCACACTTCGATCATGTCACCTCTGACTCGACGCTTCTCTAGTAAATAAAGATTGAGTTTGTGTAGTCTGTCTTCGTACGATTTTTTGTGCAGCGAAGGGATGAGTTTCGTAGCTCTACGGTGGACCTTCTCTAATTTATAAACGTGCGTAAAATGTATCCATGAGCATCGAATGTCAACTGAGCATAGATTTTAGCGACCGTTTCACTAGCGCGACACGGACGTCATACATGGAATAGCTGATTGTTAACGCAATAAGTCAACGTTATTACCAGGGCCTGATTGGTTCTCGTTATATCCAAGATGCATCGGTCTTAGAGGAGGACGGGGAAAAGAGAGTTGAGGAGGGGGTGAGGGGCTTAGATTAGCTTGATTGACAAGGCTTCCTATCGCGTCAGTCAGGGAGTGGGGGATGGGGGACACCCAAAAAATAGCCTGGTATTCGTGGTACAGCAACTGATGATGTTGGTCAGAGCGTGTACCAGCAGCCCAACAGAGGGGGGAGGGGTAAAGAGCTTGCACAATTTGACAAGATTGTGCATTCCTGACGCACAATAACCCAGCAGCCCAACAGAGGGGGTAGGGGGCCGCAGCTCGCACAATCTGACAAGATTTGATCTGATTTAGGCCTCATTTCCACCGGAGCCTCAACGCGAGTGAAAACAGGCTCTCCGTAGGGCTCGACGACCATGGATTCCAGTAAGCTCGCATACCTCAGTGTGCGAGAAAAACAACATTGTCAAAGTTACAACAATTTGAAAAATTTAATCGTATCAGACGCACGCTGGTGCGCACGAGAAGAAAGTTTAGACGAAGCGGATCACCGCTTTTAATCGTTTAGAACCTCAAGAGTAATATGTACGCACTCCATTGCGTACAGGTAGCATCGTCGAGACTGGTACAAGGTTTATGGCAACACTGACTAAGTCAGCTCCGACAGAACGCAACACAATGTTTGCAGCAACGCGGTCTGGTTCAGTTACAGTACCATTTATTTTTTCATGTGAGACAAAGACTCAGACGAAACGAATCCCCACCTCCAACCACCTAGAACTTTATGAGTAATATGTGCGCATGCTAGTGCGCACAGATAGTATCGTTGAAATTGGTACAAGTTCTACGGCGTCACGGATCAGATCAACTCAAACCTCAACGCATCACAAGGTTTGTAGCTACGCGGTCCAGGTCAACCACAGAAATAACATATGGTCCGTGAAAACGCGAGCGAGCAGAGACTAAAAAAACACTTATTCCCACAATCGCAAATAGGAACTCTCACACAAATACATAAGCATTATTTTAGATGACAAAATTGATGATCGTGAAGAGGGAAGAAAGGGGCAGGTTCATCATGGGCTGAAAAACTGCTCAGATTAATGAGATCACAGTCATTGTTTAGGGGGATAGGGTGGAGGAGCAGAGGTCCCTCGGTTCCTAAAACCGACCGATGGGTCCCAGAGGGTAATCCAAATTCCCTGGGTCCCCCGAGCTCCCCGGGTTCCTCGAGTATCCTCGTCTCAGCTTATCTCGGTTTGTCTCGAATCATTTCTGCCAGTCTCAAGAGTCTGGTGTGGAGGAAGGTTGGGCACAAGAAGGTGTGGTTTTGTTATTGAGTGATCGGTTGGCTAGTAGCGTTACCGAGTGGGAGGAGGTGTCCTCAAGATTGATGTGGGTGAACGTTAAGTTAGGCGTAGAATGATGGGTATTTGTGAGTGCATATGGTCCAAGCAGCGAGAAGAGTGAGGAGGAGAGGGAACAATTCTGGACTTACCCAAGTGAGTGTATTGACAGTTTTGGAGGGCAATTCAATGTAGTTGTACTGGGTGACCTTAATGCGAGAATTGGAGATGCAGTGGTGGAAAATGTGATAGGAAGGTATGGCGTTCCCAGTGGGAATGACAGTGGAGAAAACCTGATAGGTCTGTGTATGGAGCAGGAGTTGGTGGCCGGGAACAGTTTGTTCAAGAAGCGAGATTTCCACAAGTACACATGGGTAAGGATGACCCGTGGTGCAGTGTGTAGAGAGCGCTGATGGATTTTGTGCTGATATCGAAGAGAGTGGTGTGGAGGCTGCTGGATGTGCAGGTGTTGAGAAGGGATGGTGAAGGAGTGTCTAACCATCTACTGGTGGAAGGTAGATTAAGAGTGGAGCAGAGGTGGAAGGGCAACAAGAGAGTGGGTGGAGGAAGAGAAGTAGTGAAAATGAGAGAACTGAATGTGAGAAGCAGGGCTAAGAAGTTTCAACAGGCGTTGAGAGAAGAATATAACAACGTGAGAGGACAGAACCTGAGAGATATGGAGGAAGAATGGGAGACGTTAAGAGATGCGTTGCCGAGATGTGCGAAGAAGGTGTGTGGTGCGCGCCGTGTGGGCGGGTGCAGAAGGAAAGGTTGCGAGTGGTGGAACGAGGAGGTTAAACTGGCAGTGGCAAGGAAAAGAGGAGCGTTTGAGGAGTGGTTGCAGGTGAAGTCGGTGGAGGCTTATGAAAGCTACAAAAAGAGAAGAATCGAGGTGAAGCGGGTGGTGAGGAGAGTCAAAATGGACGCTGATGCCCGGTGAGGCCGACGGTTGTGCCAGAATTTTGAGAAGAACAAAAAGATGTTCTGGAAAGAGGTAAAAAGGGTGAGAAAGGGAGAGACCGGAATGAAGGAAGTGGTGAAAGATGAAAATGGCCAGTTGTTGTTGGAAAGTGGTGATGTACGGAAGAGGTGGGCCGATTATTTTGATGAATGGTTGAATGTCGAGGATGACAGAGAGGCTGACATAGTTGCAGTGGGTAGTGTTTGGATGACAGTTTAGGGAGAAAGACTTATTGCGGACAGTATCAGGGAAGAAGTGCACGAGGCGGTGGAGGTGATGAAAGCAGGGAAAGCCCCTGGTTTTGGATGGTGTTGCAACTGAGTGCCTGGAAAAGGGTGGAGTAACGATTTTCGAATGGTTGGTGAGGTTACTGAACTTGTGTTTTGTGGCAGGCGTGGTACAAATTGAGTGGCGCAGTGCCTGCATTGTTCCGCTGTATAAGGGCAAATGAGATAAAAAAATGAATGCTGCAACTCGAGAGGTATCAGTCTGTTAAGTGTGGTTAGTGAGTTGTACGGGACAGTGCTGATCAAAAGAATTAGAGACTGTACGGACTGCGCAACTGGAGAGGAACAGTGTGGTTTTAGGAGCAGTAGAGGGTGCGCCGATCAGATTTTTGCAGTGGGACAGATCTATGAAAAGTACCTTGCAAAAGGAAAGGATGTGTTCAGGACTTTCATGGATCTGGAGAAGGCATACGACAGGATTGACAGGGAAGTGCAGTGGAGGGTGTCGTGTTTGCATGGAGTGAGCGGACATTTGTTGAAAGTGATGCAGAGTTTCTATATTGGCAGTCGAGCATGTGTCAGAGTTGGAAGCGAGGTGAGTGATTGGTTCTCAGTGAAAGTGAGACTGAGACAAGGCTACGTGATGTCTCCCTGGCTGTTCAATATCAATATGAATGGAGTGGTCAGGTAGGTAAACGCGAGTGTGCTGGGTCGTGTCTTGGAGCTATTTGAAGCGAATGGGCGGGAATCGCAGCTGAGCCAGTTGCTATCTGCGGATGATACGGCCCTGGTTGCGGATTCAGGTGAGAAGCTACGTAGGCTAGTGTCTGAGTTTGGTAGAATGTGTGAGAGGAGGAAGCTTCGAGTGAACGTGGGTAAAAGTAAAGTATTGAGGTGCTCGAGGACTGTCGATGCGAACAGAATTAGTGTCCTTCTAAACGAAAAATTGTTGAAAGAAGTTCAGTGTTTCAAGTATCTGGACTCCCATGTGGAGGAGACTGAATTAGTGGAAACTGAGGTGAAGTTAGAAGTGAAGGAGGGGTGTAAAGTGTTGAGTGCACTGAAGAGCGTAATGAGCTGCAGAACGTTGGGGATAGAAGCAAAGAGAGGGCTGTATTAGGGTGTCGTTGTGCCAACTGTGCTGTACGAAGCTGAGACTTGGAGGGTGAGAGCAGAGGAGAGAAGAAGGTTGAACGTTTTCGAGATGGAACGTTCTCGAGAGGAAATGTTTGTGGAGCATGGCTGGAGTGTCGCTGAGAGACAGGTTCATTAACGACGTGGTTCGCATCAGAACGGGGATGGTGAAGAAGTTAGAAAACAGTTGATTCATGTTTTCTTAGATGGTTCGGGCACATGGTGAGGATGGATGAAGGGAGATTGGTGAAAAAGGTGTTGAAGTCATAAGCGAGTGGACGTAGGCCTAGAGAGAGACCGAAGTTTGGGTGGATGGATGGTGTGAAGCAGGCGTTAGGAAGGAGAGACGTGAGTGTGGAGGTAGCGAGAGAGTGTGCACTGGATAGGCGTGAGTAGAGAATGATAGTGAACGGATGAGTTTTGACGCTGCCCTGATGTGCTTTCCGCCCTAGGCATATCGTTGAGAGACGGGATGGTGGTGGGCGAGAGATCCTTGGTCATCATGACGCGGCAGGGGTTAACCAGTCATGCTGGCGGGCCCTGCTGCCGACACTGACCTCGAACCGCACTCATGACCCGGAGGGTGTGTGTCGGGGTTCCCGGCCGGACCCTTTTGCGCAAAAGAGCCAAGGTGTGCAAGTGTGAGTATGAGTGTGAGTGTGAGGTGCGCTTTGCCGTCGGCCACCTCCCTTGCTGATGGATTTCGGTCTAGCCTCTGTATTCGTATCGACTCGTCGCGCCCAACTCGACTCGCCTCAACATGTTTCGACTAATTTCGACGCACCTCGACACGGCTCACCCCTCTGTGCCAGCAATCTGTGGACTGGAAGGGCTAATTGTCTTGCTCAAGCATTTCCCATACATACATTTTTCTAGGTATGGGCTTAACAGCGTGGGGAATGGGAAACAGGGGTCCCAGGGTTCAAAGAGGGTCTCAAAGTTTTTCAAGGGTGTCCCAAAGGGCCCCAGAAGGGTTAAAGTTGGTGCCCCAAATCCTCCTGGTCTTCCGAATCCAAGGGTTCTCGAAACCCGCGTGTCCTTCGAGTCCCGCGGGTGCCACGAGTCTCGACCAGCCTCGGTTCGTCTCGACTCGTCGCCTCCCCAGACGACTTGTCTCCACTCGCCTCAACCTGCCTCGACTCGCCTCGTCCTCCCATGCACAGTGCCATTTAAGACTTCCACACTCTATAATCAACATAAACATCACTTCACCATTTAGCCATCAAAACGCCTAGCTGTGCTCTTACATTTATTAGGCGCCCGGGAGAGTGCAAATTCCCCCGCCGTAGGTTGGACTAGACTAACTAACACACCGCATAGTCCACCTAGGGCCTCTGCGGGCGTCCAATCGAAAAATGAAAAAAGGGCATAGATAAATAATACAGCCCACGAAATAAGATATTATAAAATACTAAAATATCGTGTTAATACAGATACAGACACTAGACCGCATCCCCCAGAAAGGGAAATGGCCGACGGCAAGGCGCACCTCACACTCGCACAACTGAGCCCTTTTGTGCTAAAGGGTCCGGCCGGTACCCCCTCAACATACACTCTGGGTCACGAGTGCAGTCCGAGGATCTGTCATCAGCAACAGGGCTGGACAGTTTTCACTGGTCTACCCCCGCCGCGTCATAATAACCGGGCCCCCCCACCCACGACCATCCCGACAGCGGGGTGTCAAGGGCGGGAAAGCACACCAGAGCAGCGTCAAAATCAATCATACACAACCATTCTAAACTCACGCCTGTTCATTGCACGCTCTCTCGCCACCTCCACATTCATGTCTCTCCTTCCCAACGCCTGCTTCACACCATCCATCCATCCACACAAACTTCGGTGTACCTCTAGGCCTGCGACCACTCGCCTCAGCATTCATCACCCTTTTCACCAATCTTCCTTCATCCATCCTCTCCATGTGCCCAAACCATCTCAGCACACGCGAATCCACTCTGTCCTCCAACTTCTTCACCATCCCTGTTCTGTTTCGTACCACGTCGTTGGTGATCCGGTCTCTCAGCGTTACTCCAGCCATGCTCCTCAAACATTTCATCTCGAAAACATTCAACCTTCTTCTCTCCTCTGCTCTCACCCCCCAAGCCTCAGATCCCTCATATAGCCCTCTCTTTGCTTCCATCCCCAACGTCCTACAGCTCCTTACACTCTTTAGTACATCCCTCCTTCACTCGCACCTTCACTTCAGTTTTCACTAGTTCAGTTTTCTCCACATGGAAGCTCTGATACTTAAAACACTGAACTTCCTATATGAGCTCTCCATTTAGGGTGACTAATTTTGCTCGCATCGACAATCCTCGAGCATCTCATTACTTTACTCTTACCGACGTTCACTCGAAGCTTCCTGTTCTCACACACTCTACCAAACTCAGACACTAGCCTACATAGCTTCTCCTCCGAATCCGCAACCAGGGCCGTATCATCAGCAAATAGCAACTGGCTCGACTGCCAACTCCGCCCATTCGCTTCCAACAGTTCCAAGCCACGACCCAGCACACTCGCTTTTACCTCCATGATCATTCCATACATATAGAAGTTGAACAGCCAGGGAGACACCACGCAGCCTTGTCTCAGTCCCACTTTCACTGTGAACCAATCCCTCACCTCGCTCCCCACTCTGACACATGCTCGGCTGTCAGCATAGAAACTCTGCACTGCTCCATACAAACCCAACACCCTCCACAGCGCTTTCCTGTCAATCCTGTCGTATGCCTTCTCCAGACCCATGAAGGCCCAGAACACCTTTTC
The DNA here is from genome assembly GCA_016164225.1 of Gammarus roeselii. Classification (NCBI taxonomy): domain Eukaryota; kingdom Metazoa; phylum Arthropoda; class Malacostraca; order Amphipoda; family Gammaridae; genus Gammarus; species Gammarus roeselii. The sequence continues at coordinate 2,175 of SDVV010039139.1, read as the reverse complement.
TTTGGCAAGGTTTTTCTCACAGACCTGTCTCACTGCAAAAATCTGATCGGTACACCCTCTACCACTCCTAAAGCCACACTGTCCCTCTCCAATTGCGCAGTCCGTACAGTCTCTAATCCTTTTGATCAGCACTCTCCCGTACAACTTACCAACCACACATGACAGACTGATACCTCTCGTGTTAATGACCTATAAAATGAAGAATCATCCATCCACCCAAAAATCCGACAAGATGGCGCATCCCTGACGCACATGAACCCAGGTCGGTGCACAATTGCCAACCGTTGCTGACCTCACTGTCGCTCTGTCGTATCTTCTCGAGCTGCACCTGCAGACTCTGGCTGAGGCGCACGAAGTCTCGTTGCGTCTGCTCGGACAGGTCGAGGTCGTGCTGCAAACTGGACACACGACTCTTCTGCTCCGCCACCTCCGACTCTAGCTGGCGCTGGAGGAGGGAAAAATATTGGGGGGTTTGTGAGAAGAGGAGAGGAAATTAGAGGAAGGGATATGAGAGTAGGGTGGGAGGAGATATGTGGGGTTGGGAGAGCTTTGAGGAGAGATGAAAGGAGACGTGAGAAGGAGTAGAAGAGGAACGAAGAAAAAAGGGAGGATGTGCAGCGACATCACTATGACACGACTGCTCTTCAACCGTGCACCTCAAACCTACTTTGATAGCGCTCTCGCCGTGACACGTTAGGGAGCTCAATGTTCCACAAGAATAACACACCACTCGTGTACGAAGAAACCTTTCCAAGTTGATTATATATTATAATATTGATACTTTCTGTTTTTTTTTGTCAGTGACTATCTCGCATAGACCCACTCATACCGTCACATTCTTTGCTACCCAATAAATTAGGCGCTGTACTGCTGAATTAGCAATTCTCACTCTAACTAATTGTCCTAAAAATGATCCCCTTGTCAAATCGCAACACCTTATGTCAACAGGATAGTGTGCATATCTACTGTGTACATTAAAACTCACCCGTATAGCTCTCTTGTCATGACATGTTTAGGCAATAGTCGTGTTCGTATGTCAAGCTAGGATAGTAAAATGGCTCCCTACCGCTTGCACACAGCTCCAACTACTTAGTTACAAGTTCTAAAATTGTAATTTTACCTATTCTCGATTTACTTTGTATAAATTTATTGTTTCAAATGAACACATATCTGTGAATGAATAAACTTTTTTATTACTATTATTATTTTATTATCACGTCATCACATTAATTAACTCAATAAGGTATGAAATTTCATCCGCCATAGCTATATGGTTGTCTTAAATTCAAGTAAAGAAAGTACTTGTGAATATCAACAAGAAAACGTTTTCTTAGTGAATGAACCACTTGTGTTGAGAGGAATTGAATTATCATTGCAATAATACGAAAAGCAAAAAATGAATTGATCGGTAAGCAAGAGCATTTCATACTCTTCTCGATTTTCCCACTTTCCTTTTGATCGGAGCTGCATGATGAAACTGACCTTGGCCTTGAGCATATCATTGAGCTCTTTTTTGAGGGCCTGCAGCGCCAGTTGATCTTGCTGCAGCTGTTGCTGCTGCGCCTCCTCGCTTTGCAGCTCCTGTCCGGCGCTCTGCTGCAGACTGCTCACCATGTCCCTGTGACCAGGGCAACATTAGCCACGGACACTGCTCACCATGTCCCTGTGACCAGGGCAACATTAGCCACGGACACTGCTCACCATGTCCTTGTGACCAGGGTAGCATTAGCCACGGACATGCTCATCATTGCCTGTGACAAGGGCAACATTAGCCACGGACACTGCTCACCTTGTCCTTGTGACCAGGGTAGCATTAGCCACGGACATGCTCATCATTGCCTGTGACAAGGGCAACATTAGCCACGGACACTGCTCACCATGTCCCTGTGACCAGGGCAACATTAGCCACAGACACTGCTCACCATGTCCTTGTGACCAGGGTAGCATTAACCACGGACATGCTCATCATTGCCTGTGACAAGGGCAACATTAGCCACGGACACTGCTCACCATGTCCTTGTGACCAGTGTAGCATTAGCCACGGACATGCTCATCATTGCCTGTGACAAGGGCAACATTAGCCACGGACACTGCTCACCTTGTCCTTGTGACCAGGGTAGCATTAGCCACGGACATGCTCATCATTGCCTGTGACAAGGGCAACATTAGCCACGG
>SDVV010039138.1:0-10660 GCA_016164225.1 Gammarus roeselii | reverse complement strand
GTTACTTCCATCAATTGCCAACACATTTTCTCCACCAAATTTCCGTCGTTTTCCTCCTTATTTATTTCCCTGTTTATGGCCTGCCCGATCGTTCTATATTGCCCTATAGCCACGATGCATATGACGCCGAACTGCAAGAAACGTCAACTATTGAGTTTGCAATAGAATTTTCATCCCAATGCGGTATCCTCCGCAGATGGTACAGGGATTCAACAGGGGAGGTAACTCGTGTCGGGAAGTCAATGCATGTTTTGTATGCTATGCGTTACTTTTTTTCTAACTAAAACTATTTGTTGTGATGGTCCTTGAAACGCTTTGAATAAATCGTACACAAATTCCATTGATACCTCTCTAAGGATAAAAAAGTGAACTTTGAGATAAATTCACAAGCTGTGTTACTCTCCAACAGCAGTACACTAACGACCCAACTACACGGTCGTGCATAGTTCCGTACCACACCAGCTTCGCGCTGAGGATGTTATTCCTTTTCGTGCAGAACTAGCGTTTTTTCCAGTCCACAACATCTGTAGTTTGGTTCGCTGAGAACACCAGTTGTGTGAAGGTGTGCTTCACTAGTCATCATTAGCGAACAAATGTTATCGTCCTCTTGAAATATATCAATGAATGACGACGCTAATTATAGCCGTTGCTCTTAATCGTTTATACCAGTCGTCTGCACGAACTGAATTATGTACTGGTAAAACCGTAAATATTTTTGCAATATGCGCTACAAAGTTGGTTGAGTAAGTTGAAACTCGTCCGAACGCCTTCGTACGTTGTCCATGCTTCTTCATGTCCGAGGTCGACTAGGATGCTGTCTATCCTGAACGGTGCCAAGGTCCTTAAATCAAGTGACCAGGAGACGAATACTGCGAGGTGATCCTGGAGGCATTTGTTAACATGAATCCTTCTGAGATCCTTTTGTGTTGTCACACTTAAATCGCGGTAATCAAAACAGAGCCGACCATTATAGATCTCTGCTTCATCGAAAGTTTCTATTCATTACGATAAGACAATAAAGAAAAGTGAGTCGTTAAATTAAATTTCAGTATGTATGGTACGAAATATATCTCCGGTTTTGTCGATAGAGAGCTGTTCGTGGTGCTAGAGAGCTGTAACCATCTGAACGAGAACGCAGTTAGAGCGGGCAAGGTCCCGTGTTCCTCTGGCGGCCAGTCACACACAAGGCAGTGTGTGGCAGTGTGTGACCCATGCTGTGCCACCGGTAATTCATTTGGATTGAAATGCATCTACTGATTAGGATTTGACTTCTTTATTACTCAGCGTTGTACTCGCATGACGATGATTTGCACTTCCGATTCTCAGTATTGTATGTTTGTATGGTTATTGAGTAGGGTTCAAGTTTATTGTTCTCAGAATTGCATTCTCATGACAATTGATTAAGACTTCATTTATAGCACTGAACATAGTTATTCCTACGGCGATGGCTGTTTTTGGTTCAAAACAAGCACAGGTAGTTAAGGTAATTTGCGACCATCTAATCACTCTTTTTAGGCTAGCATATTCGTCATAGGTGCGTTCGAGATGCACCATCTTTTCAGTTTCTGTACCACCCCATAGGCAGCTGGTGTACGCACTGTTTTGTTCCGGTATCTGAGCATTGCTATCGTAGTCGTCGTAACCCGATCAGTGGTTGAAAGTTAGTCTTAACCCGAGCAGTTAAGGAAGAAGGTTATTCATAACCCCAATAGTGGTTGAAGGAGGTCAATGTTACCCCAACAGCGGCTGAAGGAGGTTTGTCTTCACCCGAACAGTGGTTGAAGAAGGTTAATCCTAACCCGAACAGTGGTTGATGGAGTAGTCCTAACCCAAACAGTCTTTGAACGAGGTTAGTCGTAACCCGAACAGTGGTTGAAGGAGTAGTCTTAACCCGAACAGTGGTTGAAACAGGATACAATAATATTCAACAACTAATCGTGTTTGTTGAATTTCCTCAATCATTGAAGCAACCCATCGTAAATAAGAGTGTGCACCAGCTGTCTGTGGGGTACATAATCTCGTGACGTTATCGTAGATGTTCTTATTGTATAACTTTCTACGGCATTTAGTCTTGAAACATCTTGTTTATGATATAAACAGTTGCTATCAGTTAGCTCTGTTCAGTATTTACCAGCCCGTGTAAATGAATGTTAAAAATGTTGAAATCAAAATTGTTACGTCAGGCTAAGTGATACTTTTTTTTAATTGATTGCTGCCACAGTGTCTTGCCAGTGTTAGTATACTAGATGAAAAAACTGGCCAACTTGTATTGTTAGTACATAAATGATTTTAATCCTCCTTTCTATTTTTTGTTGCATGTCATATTTTTCAAGGATTTCCCCGTGGCAGGGGATTAGAATCCTGCCACCGTAATCCCTGCGTGTCATAAGGGACAACTTATAGGGGAGCTCTTGGGCGGGGCATATTCCGGATCGTGCTACCGTAGCCCCTGTGTATCGTAGGAGGCGACTAATGAGGGCGGAGCGAGGGGGCTAGGAGTACCTTCGCCTGTACACTTCTCTCAGAGTCGCAAGACGAGCGGGGGGAGTAGAGGCTCAATCCTCTTCGAACTCTATTGTGCGTGGTTGCAGTACGAGTAAAGCAACGAAGGAGAAAGAGAGAGATTGATGGTGAGATGTTTGTGAGGAAGAGGCGCTGAGTGAGACGAAGTTGAAAGGAATAGACGAATGTGAGTTTGACTTGGTAAGTCGACAAAAATCAGGTATTGAGGAAGGCTGGGTACGAGAAGGTGTGGTGTCGACACTATGTGACCGGTTGGCTAGTGAAGTAACCTAGTAGAAGGAGGTGTCCTCAAGATTGATGTCGGTGAAAGTTAAGTAAGGTATAGGAAGATGGACGTTTGTGAGTGCCAACGAACATAGTAGCGAGAGGCGTGAGGAGGAGTGGGAACAATTTTAGACTTATTGACTGACCTGAGTGAGTGTATTGAGAGTTTTGGAGGTCAATACAACAAGGTTTGCATTGGTGACCTGAATCCAAGAGATGGAGATGTGGTGGAAAATGTTGTGAGGAAGTAAGATGTTTCCGGTAGAAATAACAGTGGAGAGAACCTGATGGGTTTGTGCATAGAGAGCAGGAGCTGGTGGTTGGAAACAGCTCGCTCAAGAAGCAAGATATCCAGATATAGACATGGGTAAAGATGGCCCATAGTGCAGTGTTGAGAGAGCGCAGGTGAATTTTGTGCTGATATCATGAAAAATGGAGGGGAGGCTGATGGATGTGCGTGTGTTGAGAGCGGAGGGTGGACGAATGTCTGACCATCTGCTGGTGGAAGGAAGATTAAGATGGGAGCTGAGGTGGAAGAGGAGCAAAAAAATTAAAGGAGGAAGAGAAGTGATGAACGTGAGGGAACTTCATGTGAAAAGCTGAGCTGAGGAGTTCCAGCAGACGTTGAGGGAGGAATATGACAGCGTAAGCGGGCAGGACCTGAGAAATGTTGAAAAAGAATGGGAGACGTACAGAGATGTGTTGTTGGGATGTGCAAAAAACGTGTGCGGTGTGCGCCGTGTGGGCGGGTGGCGCAGAAAAAAAGAGCTTTTGAGGAGTGGTTGTGAGCGAGATCGGGAGACCCTATGACAACTATTGAGTAACGAGAAGATAGGCGAAGTGAGACTCTGAGGCCATTTGAGGCAGGCGGTTGCGCCAGAATTTTGAACGAGACAAAAAGAGGTTCTGGAAAGAGGTGAAAATGGCGAGAAAAGGAAGCCCAGCAAGGATGAGGTGGTGAAAGATGAAACCGGCCGGTTTTGTTAAAAAGTGGTGATCTAAGGAAGAGGTGAGTCGATTATTTTTGCTGTGGGTGGTGGTGCATGAATGCCGGTATTGGAAGAGAGCCTGATTGCGGACATTACTGTTGAAGAAGTGCAGGAGGCGGTAAAGGTGATTAAAGCAGGTCAATCCCCTGATTTGAACGGCGTTGTGAGTGAGCGTCTGAAGAGGAGTTTTTGCATTGTTCCGCTGTATGAATGGGACAAATGGTGAAGAAAGCCTAGTTTCAGGAGTGCAGTGAGACAAGTCTGCAAAAAGTACCTTGCGAAGGAAAAAGATGTGTTCTGGGTCTTCATGAATCTGGAAAAGTCCTACGACAAGGAAACGCTGTGTAGGGTGTTGCGGCTGACTGGAGTGGGCGAAATTCTGTTGAAAGCGGTTGAGAGGTTCTATATTTTCAGCAAACATGTGTCAGAGTATTGACAGAGGTGAGTGTTTGTAGGACTGAGAAGAGGCTACGTTAATTATGTCTCCCTGGCTGTTCAATCTCAACATGGATGGAGTGGTCAGAGAGGTGAACGCAAGGGTTTTGGGTCGTGGCTTAGAGCTTTTGGGATCGAATACGCGGAGTTGAGTTGGCTGTTGAGTCAGTTGTTTTTTCGAATGATACGTCACTGGTGCCGGATTTTGAGAAGAAATTGTATAAGCTAGTGTTGAGGTTTGGCAGAGTGTGAGAAGGAAACTTCGAGTTTACGTGGGTATGAGTAAAGTAATGAGATGTTCGATGAATGTCAATGCGAGCAGGACAATTATCATTTTATGTGAAGAATTATTGGAGAAAGTGCAGTGTTTTAAGTACCTTGCTCTACTGAACCGAGACTTGGGGAATGAAAGTAGAAGAGCGGAGAAGGTTGAATATTTTTAAGATGAAATGTTTGTGGATCATAGATATAGAAAAACTGAGAGGCAGGATCAACAACGACATTGTTGGAATTAGAACGGGAAGGGTGAAGACGTTAGAGAACAGACAAGCTTCACGTGTTCTGAGATTGTTCGGGCACAAAGTGTAGAGCGGAGGTGAGCGGATGTAGGCCTAGAGTTAGACCAAAATTTAGGGGAATGGATGGTGTGAAGTAGATTTAAGGAAGGGGAGACATGAATCTAGAGGTAACAAGAGAGCTTGCAATGGATGGGCGTCAGTGGAGAATGGTTGTGAAAGGATAATTTTGTGACGTTGAGGATCGTTCTGCTCGAGGGTAGGGAGCCCGGTCACCATGACGGTAACTCATCAGCAATTTTCTCTCGATATATTGAAAGAATTTTCTCGCAGCTTGTTGTTATAAATCGAGTAGCAATATGATTTGACTAGCAGGGGTTTAAGCTTCACTTGGTGCAAACGGGAATTTCCGTATTGGCATGTTACCATCTGCATTTTGCCGGTTTGTTTGATTTACAACATCCTTGTCATCATCTGCTGTAGTGATGTGCGCTAGATATTGGAATTCATCTACATAATCAATTGCAACACCGCTTAGTTTTATCTGTCGATAGATAGCAATTAGGAACCCTCGGTCTAACTACAGCAGACATACAGTTTTTGTAGTGTTACACAGAACATTATTTGGTTTAGTAACATTGCTACAAAGAATCTGTGCTATCAAAACCATATCATCTGCTTAACTAAAATTGTTGAATTAACAGTTGGCGACATGACACACTAGGTTTTCTCTACTTAGAAGGTAATTGAACTCATCGGTGTACACGTTATACACAAATACGATAGCTGACCCTCCCTGCCTCATTCCGTTTATACCACAATAATTTGCCGATTTTGAACTACCCCACCGCACTAGAAATTACGCAATATGAAAAGAGTCTTCTACCTCAATTTACTTGTATTTTCCTTTGTATTTTCCTCGTGATCTCTTCCTTCTGCTCGTTATCTCACTTTCCTCGTCATCTCCAGTTCCTCTATATCTGCCTTTCCTCGTTATCTCACTTTCCTCGTAATCTATTTTTCTCCATTGTTTCCATTATTTTCCTTGTTGTCTCGTCTGTTTCCCTCGTTCTCCTTTCTTTTCGTAGTTTTCTCATTCATATTCCACATTTTCAGCTTTATCGTCATATTTCCTTCTATTTTACACTCGAACTTTCACTTTTTTCACATTTTCTCGTATGTTTGTATAGTTTTATCACCTTTTATAATTTTTCTCTTTTGTTCAAACTCCTTTTTCCGTTGCTGTTTCCATCCTTCCAATCTTTACAATCCTTCTTCCTATGGATCTGAACTTCCTTACGATCAGTTTCTCTTCTTGTCCTTGTTTCCGCCCGCCTTTACTAACCTTCCTTCTCTCTCTTTTTACAGCACGGAGGCGTTCCCGGGTCCGCCACCGGAGCCCCGGGGGCTGTGGGTGCCCAGGGTGGTGTAGTGGGCGGCCTGCCCGGTCCAGGCATGCCCGGGCTTGCCCTCGCGGGCAGCAGCTCGAGCATGCGTAGGCCGTCGGCGGCTGCCCCTGTCATCCACTCTGGGTCCAAGTTCCGCCACGGGCTGCTGCAGCTCATGATCCACACCATCGACCCGCTGCACGATGGTAATATGGACGGTAAAACCGGGGGTAATGTCCACACTCACTTTGATCACGTTTTGTCCCTTTGTCATGTCTTGCCTGCCCTAACTGTGTGAATAATCATTCATTATTGAACTGTGTGTTTGTGTCGTTGTTGTTGTGGCTTCGGATGTTGTTGATCCATCTACGTTTATAATACTACATCTTACTACTACTGCTCCTATTGTTGCTGCCATCACCACCACTACTATTACTGCTGCTGCAATGCGTATGCTACGACAACTGTAGCTATAACAAAACTAACTCATCTCCTTCTATTACTATAACTCCTTCTGCTGCATCTATGGCTGTTTCTGTTTTCCTTGTTGTTGTTTCTCAAGATAGTCACGACAGTGGTGGTGAAACCTATCTCTATCAACACAATTGTGTAGATAGTGATGACCTGCTCCTGTGAGCGTGAATCTCCCTGCACGGTGTACCTCCATTATAACCAGCAACTGCCTTATACATTCATCTCGCATTCCTGCCACGTGCGGTGACTGTATCCTGGCTCAGTATCGCTGTCTCTTATCAGCCTAATGTAATTCAATGATACTGTAACGGACTTGATATTGTTTAATCATGTGAATGATCCTCCGGTCCACCGCACGCTTCACGGCAGTAGATTGCTGATGAATTTAGGGCAGCGCCTGTTTTTGCATGCTTACAGTAAGCGTTATTTGGCCATTAAATGCTAACATTAACCTCGGTCAAATTTAATTGATTTTTGTTAACTAAGTGACGCTTCGTGTGTCTACGAATCACCCTCAGCTGTTACTATCAGTTATTTTCAATTATTTGCTTTATAAGCGAGTTATTATTAAGTTGTAATTTTTTTCGTTTTGAACATAATAATAAGTATAACTGTGCATCGTTAAAGATGTTGCATCTTAAACTGAACTTTGAAAGAAGATGAAACTTTTATTATTGTGTGTTCGATCTCGTAAATGTTTCGCAAATGTTCTTTTTGATTGTGGTGAACTTCTGTGTGTGCTATTGTTAAATGCGATGTATTGCATTGACTGAGGCTGCTGTCAACGTGCCCTACTCAAGAATTGTCCAGTCGTTACTGCATGCTAGCATCCCTTGTTCAGGTGTCGTCCTCTCTCGTTACCTCGCGACAAATGTTAAGGCGTCGTCCTCCTTCGTTACCTCGCGACAAATAATCAGGTGTAGTCTCCCCTCGTTTCCTCGCGACAATGTTCAGGCGTCGTCTCCCCTCGTTTCCTCGCGACAATGTTCAGGCGTCGTCTCCCCTCGTTTCCTCGCGACAATGTTCAGGCGTCGTCTCCCCTCGTTTCCTCGCGACAATGTTCAGGCGTCGTCTCCCCTCGTTTCCTCGCGACAATGTTCAGGCGTCGTCTCCCCTCGTTTCCTCGCGACAATGTTCAGGCGTCGTCTCCCTCGTTTCCTCGCGACAATTGTTTACATGCCATGGCCGCCTCTCTCTGTAACATATTTGAATGGAATTTTACAAAATTTCGTCTTTTCATCCTGTTAGTAATACCCACATAGACTTGAATCGTATATAAAACCACATTCTCAACAATGACCTGTATTTCAACTGCTCTCGTCATAAAGTTAGTCTCTCGAAACCACATTTAACAGTAATGGTAAATACTATACTATTCTATTAAACGAATTTTGAATCCCCATTGAAAGCGCCAAGATGCTCCCAAGCGCCGGCATTCCTTCTACAAGTCAAATAGTAACTCCTCCTAACGGCGGATGTCCCAGCTCCCCGTGCCCAGCTCCCCGCGCTCAGCTCCCCGCGCTCATCTCCCCGCGCGCCCAGCTTCTCGCGCCCTACAACATTCGACTGAGCTGTGCCTGTTTGTCCCAATTTTCGAAACCGTTGCCAGGAAAAACGTTAGTTTTACAAATTTTTCTTCCGGGAGAACACTTAGTATTGGCTCTTGCCTTCATCTGAGGTGCTTGCCTCCATTTGGAGTGCTTGTCTCTTTCTGGAGTGATGGCCTCCTTCTGCGGTGTTTGCCTCCATCTGGGTTGCTCGCTTTACTCTGGGGTGCTTGCCTTCCCTTGGAGCGCTCTCAAACTCGTGAGAGTGCGAGCTGTCTTATTCAGTCTAGTGTGAGGCACCCCTGTAGTCGTGGGAGCGCGAGCTGTCTTACATCAGTCTAGTATGAGGCGTCCCTGTAGTCGTAGAAGCGTGAGCTGTCTCAAGTGAATCTAGAATAAAGTGCCCCTGTAGATTAGATTAGATTAGATTAGATTAGATTAGATTAGATTAGATTAGATTAGATTAGATTAGATTAGATTAGATTAGATTAGATTAGATTAGATTAGGGAAAACGTAAGAGCACGAGTTCTCATGTCGAGTGTTTTCTTGAAATAAGTGAAAGAAGAGTGGGGGATAGTCAACGAGGCTTTATAAATTCACGCACACATATATAAAAAGAAGGTTGTAATGATAGAAAGGAGAGGAACCACATCTACCATCACTCGTTTTTTCACCCAACCCGGTGAAAAAAGGTCGGGAGTCAGGTTGACTTTTCAGGAACGGAGCGAACAAGATGAGAAGCGAAGAATCCAGGCTTCAGGCGGTCGCATATCAGACGGTCGAGCAGAGACGAACACGCCCATACGCTCAGCGAGCACACTTTTTTCCTCAAGCGCATGCCTGTCGGCTTGCCCCAGAGGTTGGGTCAGACGGACTCCAACTAAGTATTGAGTCTACTTCAAAAAGAAGCATATGGGAATTAAATTTCGAAAAGTATGTGCATTTTTAGGAGAACAACACTACCAGCTGCCTGGGTAGTGGCTCTCCCCCATGTGCTCAGAAGATTGAGTTTTCTGTAGGCAAGTTTACAAGTGTTTATAAGTGTAGGAAGACAACAACAGGACTATTGGCCCGAACTAGGTTGCCCTATGTTGGCAAGAGGATTAGTTCTGGAGTAGAACGTTGAAGAGGCCTATTGGCCCAAACTAGGTTGCCTTTTGATAGCAAGAGAATTAGTTATGAAGAAGAACGTCTAAGAGAGCTTCGTGTGCCATTTCTGTGTCTATTTATAACATCAGAAAACAGAACGGTTTAGCTATTTATCGGCGATTTATGTAGAACTTATCGAGCCGCGACTTAAACGTGACGATTGTATTGCTGTTTACAACCTCCGCTGGGAGTTTGTTACATTCTTCGGCCACTCAAGTGGTTCCTTGAAGGCTGTCGCACTTCAAGGTGAGACGACAGAGTGACCTCTCCTAAGGATATACCTGCCTTTAGCTGATTTAGTCTAGGTTCTAGTCTAGGTCGGATTTTTTTTTGTTTTAAGTGTCGTGAAATTTTGACAAGTGCAAGTGTTGGAGAGCTCCACGCCCAGTTTCCTGAGAGAGGTTTTCCCTAGTGTTCAAGGGAGTAAGTCTCTGAAAACGTGTAATTGGTCGTACGAGAGCATATCAAATTTTATGCGAGATGTCAGAAGGACATCTATTAAAATAAGTTACTCGTGGCAACTCCTGAGTTTAGTCAAAGACATATACCTTCAAATTTTACAAAAAGTAATCTCAGAATTTAGTTGAAAACGGCATGAGATCATTATTTACATTTTGAATTTAGACAATAGTCAACAGAAAAACAAATGTTTTTGAATTTTGACAAGTATCTAGCGTGGAATTGAATCCGAAAAAGGTCAAAAAATCTATATTTAAATTTTGACATTTTGTCGAACATCTGTTGGAAGGATGGTAATATTTGTACGTTGCTCCATCGTACCAGGTCCCACCCAAATCTGTGCTACAGAAGAGAATACCAGGTGAGATGCTAGCGGGGCATCTCCAAGATTTTCCAAGGTGAGATGCCAGCGGGGTATATCCAAGATATTTCAAGGTGAGACTTGGGGTGGATGGATGCTTATTCATTTTAGAGATCATTAACACTTTATTTTAGTATTTTATTATTTCTTCTTGCTTGGGCTCTATTATTTTTCTCTGCCCTTTTTTCATGGTGATAAATTTTGAATTTGTTATCATTATTATTATATGTAACGAGGTTGGTTGAGAGAAGGTGACCCAGGGAGAGGAGGTACTCGTGGGATCCGCGGGACTCGAGGACCCGGGGTTTCGGGAGCCCGGGGGACTTGGGAGACCGGGTGGATTTGGGGTGGTCCACTTGGATCTTTCTGAGGCCCTTTGGGACTCCCTTGAGACCCTTTGGGAGCCTTTTGAGAAACTGTGGGACCCTATAGAGGCCCCTCTGAATCCTGGAACCTCTGCTCCCCCTCCCAGCGCTGTAAAACCCTTACACAGAAAAATGTTTGTGCGATGGATGAGTAGAACAATTAACCATTACAGTCCGCGGATTGTTGGCG
>SDVV010039137.1:0-10660 GCA_016164225.1 Gammarus roeselii | reverse complement strand
CATTCATTTCATGTGTGCACTCGCTCATTGTTCACTTCCACTCAACTGTTCTCCTTCACCAGCAACCATTCCGTAAGTCCCGTTGTCGGGCGTATCTGCATTACATGTAACACCGGGAATTCCGTGTAGTTCAATGTACATTTCTGTTTTATTTTCTATTTTCACTTGATATTATTCATGTTATTTCACTTGTACTACGTGCCCGTTGTTAGTACTTGTCCATTGGTGTTTCTGTACCATTCCACGATGTTTTCCTTCTTGTCATTGCCATCTATGCCATTCCGTGATGCGCATCAATCAAATCTTCCTTCATCCTCGTTATTTTGATTCACGTCATATCATTTTATTATGCATAGTCGGAATTTTATCAGTGTTTTTTCTAGTTTTCATTCTCATTATCGCCGTGGTTACAGTTATGTCATTAGGGGTCATCTACCCCTTTCACTGTTTACAACCGTCTCACCATGTCACCAAATGTAACTCATCATCTACCCCTTTCACGGTTTACAACCGTCTCACCATGTCACCAAATGTAACTCATCATCCACCCTTTTCACGGTTTACAACCGTATCGCCATGTCACCAAATGTAACTCATCATTTACCCCTCTCACTGTTTACAACCGTATTACCATGTCACCAAATGTCACTCATCATCTACCCCTTTCACTGTTTACAACCGTATCACCTTGCCACCAATCGTAACTCATCATCCACCCTTTTCACTGTTTACAACCGTATCACCATGTCACCAAATGTCACTCATCATCTACCCCTTTCACTGTTTACAACCATATCACCTTGCCACCAATTGTAACTCATCATCCACCCTTTTCACTGTTTACAACCGTATCACCTTGTCACCAATCGTAACTCATTATGGTGTAAATTCGCCCTTTAAATAATTCTAGCGATCCTTACACTCTATGTTATTCATCCTTAGTATCATTGACTACGTCGCAGTCCATGTTTGTACCGTCGTCATTCTCAATTTAGCATAAACCTTACGTTTTTTGTAATATATGTGAAAATTTAAGCTTCTCGCAATCACTCCCTCCTGCACCTCGTCGCCTTTCTCTCTAGGATTAAAAGTAGGCAAACACCCGCCATCGATCAAATTGGATTCGGATAAGAAAACTACTCAAAGCAATTCAACGTACATGAATGGATTCAATACTGCGCCTTTTGCGCAACGTTTCGCTAGCTTCAATAATAACGGCCGATCCTTTCCACCCTTCCTCTCCTGTCCTCTGAAAGCTCAGCGTTGAGTCATGCGCTGAACCCGTGGCTAAAGGTTGAAGAGCAGCAGGAGATCAATTAGAGCCGTTCATCAATTATATTAATTTATTTATTATTATTTTTTACTTCAGCGCATTCTACTAGAGGGCAATTTCGAGACCCTCATATCGGTCAGAGTCCGCTCTCGTTTTATCATTCTTACTAATTGTTCCTGGCAATGCGATACTCGTATTTCTCAATCTTACCAATTCAATATTTTACAATCATTAATCAATCAATCAATTCAATCATTTCATTATTTAACCAACTAAACATCCTAAACCCACACACGTACCCACATATACGCACACACTCACACGCAAACACACATACCGGTCCTATTTATTCTCCTTTCTGGCTAACAAATAACAGCCAAGTTGCGCTCTTTGTTTCATGCGACCTTTTCTAGGACGCTTCTTTTTACTTCTTTCCTTTCTTGCTGTTCTCAGCGTGAAATTCCCTGCACCTAGTGTGGATTTTGCTCCTGGAATCCGTGTTTTCTGTCTCTTCTTCATCTTCCCCCTCAGCAGGTGTTGGAGCGCGTCCGAGGGCTGAAAACCATATTTTCCTTTCAGACCCTTCTATTCTTCACTCTTCACTATCGCTCCTTCTCTACCCTTTCCTGGTTATGCTTTCACCTTGTTTACTCCCTTTACCTTGCTTGTTTTGTTGAAACTCCATTAACTTATCTCTCTTCCTAACATGACAACTTTCCCCAATAGTGTTTTTTTTTTATTATACCATTCGCTGTTTATTTCATTTTTTGAATTTATCTTGCTTTATGTCTTTATTTTATTTTTTATTTGTTTGTTATCCCATCTTTTTTACCATCATTCTGTTTATCTTATCTTTTGCATTTCGCTTGCTTCATGTCTTTGTAAATCTTTTCGTTCTGTTTGTTATCCTTTTTGTTTCCAATTAATTTTAAGCAAATTTTCTCTGCGATGTGGTGGAGCTACCAGAAAATACTTGAAAATCTTTTTCAAAAGAAACACTTCACTAAGTTCTTCACCGTCAAGGCAATCTCGGGAGAGAACCTGGCGCTACAAATACTATACAAGCTAATCGACCACTCCGCGCTGCACTGGGGACACCCCGAACCGCATCAGTGAGCTTAAGAATGGCTTTTTCCTGGTAGAGGTGCAGGATGAGGAGCAAGGTGGAAACATTCAAAACCTAAAACAACTAAATAATATACATGTAAAAGTTGATGAGCACTCTACTCTCAACACGATACAAGGAACCATCTATTATGAAAACAGATCAAAACACTCCGACGACGATATCCTTACTGAACTCGCGGATCAGCTAGTCACCAAGATATACAGAGTGAAATGACGGCGAAACGGAATTGAAGAGTACACTAGTGTCTACATCCTCACCCTCAAACTCTATCTCCCGACGTTCTCATCGTCTGAACCCAGTGTTCGGTCCGAGAATACATTCCTAACCCCAGACGCTGCTACCACTGTCAAAAGTTTGATCCTGGAAGTGACGCCTGCCGATTTCGGAACGGAACAGGTAAATGCTTCCGTTGCGGTGAGGACGCACATGACCTCAACTGTGACCGACCTGCAAAATGCGCAAACTGCTCAGAGGACCATCCTGCACCATCGCGCGACTGCTTTTATTACAGGCTCGAAAAGGAGATACTCGCGGTTCAAACCAGAGAAGGTCTCTCCTACCCGAGACCAAAAGGGAAGTAACCAATAAATTTATCCGCCCGCTTGTTAGCTTTGCATCAGTGACCGCAGGAATACCAATAACCAGGGTTTCCCCTAACCTACACCGCGATGCCTCTTCTCCTCCTCGAGCTCGGAGAAGCCCGCGACGACAGTCACCTGCACAATCCGATAACTCGGAACTCCCATTAAAGATGACTCTTGCCAGTCCCACCTCGCCCCGGCTCTCACTTGCTGATCGTCGCGCAATGGGAGTCTCAGATCTTGATCTGGACAACGATCTTCCGTCGCTGAAGACAGCACCGCATGAAGAGATGCTACCACTCTAGCAGCAAAAACTAAACCCACCTTGCTTTGAGCCCAACCTAGATTTCCCTTAGTAGCCATGCAGGCTAGCCAAGTTACTCCTCAACTCAAATGACTTTCTAGTGCCTCCATTAGGGCAACAAATGCCTCTCCATCCTTCCTCGCCCAGCTATTCCAAACTGTGATCCTAAGGGAAATGCGCCGATAACACTGTCTAGTGATAGCAATCCCATTCCATCTGCATCCCAAACCGGAGATTCGTTTGCCGCTGACCAGTGCCAAGCACACTGGCTCGGACCTGTACGATGACGATCCGACTGGAAATGACCCTGCGTTGACTCATGACCATAGAAGAGGTTCTAGTAATACTCGTCGAGCACGGCCGACAGTGAGTAACATTGTGTGCGGGAACGATATTGAATAAGACCACAAATTTCCCCATGTCCGATACACTCGTCTTTCAATGGAACATTAGAGGATATCGTGCTAACTGTACTGAACTCTTGAAATTAACCCAAACGTACTATCCGATGGTGGTTTGTCTCCAGGAAACTCTCGTGGGGCTGTTCAAGCCATCGTTTACCAGTGGGTATAAAGCCCACTTCGCCTCGCCCACTGCCGCTGCTCGACCGCTCACATGCCTAGCCACAATAGTAAATCAAGCAATCACATGTACTCCGATCCCTCTTCAAACAACATTACAAGCTCAGACATACAGAGTGGGCCTAAAACGCCCCGTTACTATTTGTAACCTACATATTTCTCCCAATGAACTCCTTTCATGCGCACTACTCGTTAACCTCGTTAGTCAGCGTCCTGCGCCTTACTTTCTTGTAGGTGAACTTAACGCTAAGCACCCCCTATGGGGTGGAGACACAGCTGATGGACGTGGAGGACACGTCGAATCATTCTATCTTTCGATATTGCACTTCTTAATACTGGAGAAACAAAGCACTTCCGTACCCAGACAGCCTCATTATCGGCTATTGACATGTCCTTCTGCTCCCCAATCCTTTTCCCAGACCTTGCCTGGCAAGTGCTGGCGGAGCCCTACGGAAGTTACCACTTCCCCATCACCATCACTACTCTCCACCCTGGAGATACTTCCACCACCGCCGATAAATAATACGTAAAGCCAACTGATAATTGTTCCACCGCTTACACAACAACATCTCTCCCACCTCAAGATACATCCTGTAACGAGATGGTAGAAAAATTTATTAATGTTCTCCTTCACGCTACAGACCGTAACATCCCTTTAACCAAGGGAATACCGCGTAAAATTAGGACTTCTTGGTGGAATGACCTTAACGAAATAGCAAAACAGCAAAGGAAGCGTGCATTCAATCGATACCAGCGCACCAAAGCTGAAGCAGATAAGATTACGCTTAGGCGAGAAACTGCAAACGCACAAAATACCAAGTTCCTGTCCCGAAAATATTCGTGGGAGAACTTCGTATCATCCATTATTGTCAACACACCCATGTCTAATGTGCGGTCCTTCATACGAAAAATGACGAGAATGTACTGTTTTAAACCACCCCAAACCTTAAGGATGGGGGAACGACCCACACCGACCCGCAGGAAGTCTCCGAACTCTTTGCAACACACTACTCTTCCGCTAGCTCAGATTCTGGGTATAACCCTTATTTCCGTACCACAAAACGCTTGCTAAGCAAAATTATCTGGATTTTGCCACAAATTTTCCTGTCGCTTACAATGAACCAATCCTACCGGGAGCCCCTCTGCTCCCGGTAGGATTTAATTTCTTCGAGATGCTACACCACCAACACCCCTCTGGACTCTCTTACTTGTGTCTTATTTACAACACAGTCGAGTCTATCCACTCATATCCCAATCGGTGGAGAGAGGCAGTGGTTCTGTCCTTCCCAAAACCTGGCAAGCCTACCGATGAATTGTCCAGCTACCGCCCTATAGCTCTTACCTCGTGTGTTGCGAAAGTTCTAGAGAAAAATTGCGATTGCCCAACTGACCTGTTACCTTCAAGCAAACTCGCACCACAATTCGGATTTAAAAAGATGCTATCAGCGCAGGATGCATTATTAAGCGTTGTGACGGACATTTAACGTGCCTTGGGCCCTAAACAACACACTGTCTGTGTTTTCTTTGATATTCAGAAAGCATACGATACAACATCACTTTTTGGCCTTCTCCGAGAGATCCATCGGATGTGACTTCAGGTCATTTGGCATTCTTCATTCAGAACTTCCTCCGGCGGAGAGTCGTCCGGGACAAAATCGCCTATCACCTTTCAAACATTCATACTCGATGTGAGGAGGTACCCCAGGGTAGCGTCCTTTCTTGCACTCTATTGCGATTGCTATTATTGGGATCATAGGGACGGTCCCACCCTCCGTGAATGGTTCTCTGTACGTTGATGACTTCATGATATGCGCATCTGCGCCAGCTGTGTCCCAACTCCAACGCCAACTGCTGAGTGAAATTGTTCAGGTGGTTGCAAAACATGTGCACTTCATATCCATCAGTCCCTCACATAGACGGACCCAGACCTCAGACTCAATGGAGAAACTATCCCTTTCATACCTACAGTCCGCTTTCCAGTGCTGCTATTCGACCAGAAACTAACCTGGAAGTACCACGTCCAACAGATTAAGATAGACTGCTTACAGCGATCTTCCATTCTTCGAATTGCATCGCACTTCACCTGGGGTGCAGACAGAACAACGTCATTACGCCTTTACAGCGCTATCATCCGGCCCAAGCTGGACTGTGGGCGCGTTGTCTACAAGAACGCAAAACCAACTATTCTTGAAACTCTGGAATCAATGCTGCCCTTCGTGACAGTATTGGAGCTCTCCGCTGTTTCCCTATTGTCAGCCTTCTTTGTGAAACCGGTGAGCCTAGTCTTGCCCTGCGACGAGAACAAATCTACCTCCAATTCTTTTGTCATATTCTCGCTCGCCCCACCTCGCCTACAGGCACCAGAATCCGATAGCTCCATCCCGGTCTGGCTCCCTCTTCGAGCTTCTCACAACGCATTCATCTTCTCACTGTTGAGCTTGGGCTGCCACGTATCATGGTGGACCCTCTTCCGAGAGATACAGTTCCCATCTGGCGTATCCCCAAAAAATATGCTTTGCCATCACTGTTTTGCGGGCTGAAAGGCAGATGTTGCACCCCAGAATCTTCGAGCTCTTTTTATAGCACATGCGGAAACTCGTCACGCTGATAGCTTGCACATCTTCACTGATGGATCAAAAGACGACGATGCTGTGGGCAGCGCAGTTTTACTTGCCGGGCGCGTCATCACTAGGAGACTCCCGTCATCAGCGTCAGTTTACTCGGCTGAACTCATGGCCATTGCAGGTGGCCGGCCATTGCAGGCGGCCGATACTCTCCCAGATGCCAATATCTCAATATTTAGTGACTCGCTAAGCGCGCTTCAAACCCTGGAGATCTTCAATAATTGCCACTCTGTTGTTCCAGCAATCTTGCGCTGGCTTGTGGGACTGTCCTCCAGGAACAAGAACACTCGTTTGTGCTGGGTTCCGGGCCACTGTGGGGTGGTGAACAATGAGCAGGCGGACGAAGCGGCGCGAAGAGCTGCAGCGGTGCCTGACCGAGCTGAACAGCGTCCATTTCCATGAAGACTTTTATCCAGCGAGTGAAAGAGCTGTGCGAAATTAATGGAACATGGAATGATCTGATGTTGCCACCCCATACTGAATGGACTGTTTAGTCCTTCTTACAATAGCCCATTTATTAGCAGAGTGTCCAACCTGGACTGAATGTCGACACATACACTTCCCCAGTAGTCGGTTCCTAGACCTTCCAAATACACTCCGCCTAATGCTTACTGAGTTCCCTCAGAGGCAATACAGTACGGAACCGCTTCTCAGCAACCTTGGAGAATCCAACCTCTTAGCTGAAATTTAATCTGTTATGAATTTATCGTACGTAATCCTACCGACCGATGGACTCCTCCATCCCGGAGGACCACCGTTTCTATGCTCATTTTGAGAAGGACACTTTCGTGATCTCTCCCTGTAAACTGTAGGGACCTGAGCATACCGTGAGTCCAAGCAATCCCGGAGACGGACGATGACGTGTCGATGACTTAATGCAACACTGGCTGCTGGTTTGACGTTTAATGCCTGAAGGACATTGACTCCAGTGCACTAGAAAGCCTTGACACTCTAATCTCATCTTGGGGTTCTGAAGCATGGTAGGTAGTGCGTAAATTCTCCTTACTGCCACACGCGGTGTGCTGGGATCATATGGCTTCGGCACCTTAGGAGTTCCTGGAGCACCCGTACATACCATAGACGTTCGCCGCCTAAAAGACTTTTAATTTTACGCAGTAGTAAACCTAACTCAAACATTAAGAGAAAAAATCCAGAGATAAACCTAATGCATCACTGTTTGCTGGTTTGACATTCGGCGCCAGAAGGACGATGGCTCCAAAGCCTCGTCACTCTATTCTAATCTTTCAGTGAATTACATCGCACGTCACCTAGCCGGCAGACGGAACAACATCATTACGCCTCTACCTCGCTATCATCAGGCTTCTAACTGGGCTGAGGTTGCGTTGTCTACGGCGCCTTGCCGTCGGCCACCCCCCTTTCTAGAAATTCGGCCTAGTATCTGTATCTTCCCATTCTATTGCCACATTCTTGCCTGCCCTATTTCCCCACCGTGTACCGTAATCCCGCAGCTCAGCCCCAATCGTGCCTCTTCCCTGAGCTTCTCACAGCGTAATATGCTCCTTCCAGTTGATCTCCTCTCCCTCCAATCGTATGTAAGGTTAACGGAATCACGGCACAACTTTTATTAACCTCATTTGCGTCCTTCAATTTATCTCAAACTCTCTGTTATCGTACACACATGCACGCACTCTCAAATGCACACACACACACAGGTCCTAACTGTTCTCCATTCATGTTGTACTCTCACGTAAAATTCCCTATATGGAGTATAGATCTCATGCATCGGATCCCCGTTTTCTGTCTCTTCTTCTTTCCCCTCAACACGTGTTGGGGCGCTGAATCCTAGGTAGTGTGTTAATCCTTCTTACTGACAGCTGGAGAGTGCTAGGACCATATAGTCTCTGCATCTTAGGAGTTCCTCAACCTCCTGTGGCACCCGTACATACCTCTGACGTTCGCCGCGAAAAGTTTAATCGGTTACAAAGATAGAGACCTTATTTTTAATTCCACGTTTTGTTTACGACATCCCAGCACCGAGACGGTATGTTTTATAGTATGGATTTACAAATTTGGATTTCCTCCAGACGTTTTATAGATGAAAAATCCAGCATATGTCGTATAGTATACTGACGCGTTTAATAAATTTAAGAGTTTGAATTGATGAAATATATATTTTCCAAGTGAAACTCTTGATCCTACTGTAAGCTGTTGCTGGTAGGTTGAAACGATTATTAAATCAAATATTTCTAACCCCGAACACTGACCAGTCGTGTGCAGGTACTGATATTCTATCAATCATATCTCGGATCGCTGAACACTTCCTTTCTGCACCACAATAGAGTGCCACGTTGAGATTGGAATAAAAGATGTCACTAAAAGTAATATCGGCGCTTTGTTCGAATAAAGTCAGGATACCAAAACATGCTTCCTCAATAGAAAAAGTATTATCACAATATATTCTTTGGCGTAAATACGAATTATTGATGCAGCTGAAAAAGAGGTTACAGGAGGGTATAGCACGACTGCTTCGTAGAGGGCAAAAAAAAAGGATGCATGAGATCGTGTACTCTAAGAGTTTGTCAAACATACAGTTGGAGAATGGGAAACCAAGTTTTCCTACAGGACGGTTCAAATATTCATCATCTGTTTTTGCTCATGACACTGATGAATAACTCACAAGCATCTAATGGACGCAGACATGGGACCATTCGCACAACCATGTTCGCTGTGCCAACAATCGGCGGGACGCTCTTACTAGTAAAGTGCTATACACTTGCCGCAGCTGGACGAGTTTTCTTAAATCCCTCTTTTACTCTATAAAGCTTGCTCGCTCACCTCTCTTTCCAGTAAAAAACTAATCCCTTTAAGTGAAACTACCGGCTTCTATGAAGCAGTATAAATATTAGAGCAGTACAAGCGAAAAGTGTTGTCCATCACTCAATGTACTTCGGTACAACAATAATAAAAACGAGGACCTACTTGGAGAACTATCCATTAATCCATCATTCATTTTCGTTTAAAAAAAGAGAGAGAGAAAAAAAACGTTATAATAAAATTGCTGTTTCTACGCGTGGAGTGCCAACCGACCAGTGTTGATTAACATCGCGTCACTAATCCTGACGTCAGAATTTCAGTGGAGATGGTCCCTTAATCTAACCTATTCTGCAGGAAGTGTGTTGAATGTTTGAAAAGTAAGAGAAGGGCGGGAAGTGTCGGAAATGAAAACAGGAGTGATTTGAATTCAGATGGAGTAAATATGGGAGTTATGTGAGAGTTGAGCACTTGACGAGAACCGATAAAGGGATATTAACGGAGTAGTTTAATCCAGATGGGGACAAAGGTATGGGTGGTGTCAATAATGTGCTGAGGGAGTCGCTCCCTACAGGAGAGCTTACAAAGGCCAACGCTCGAGCTCCGGTGGCAATGCCACTTAATCCTAATGTTTATACCGAGGGACGAAGGTACTGCTGTGGAGGAGGTGACATCGTGATAAAACTAATGTAAAAGTCTTGACCCGGCTATGAAAAATCAGTTTCGCGTATAGACAGCATGTGTGTTGAATTTTAAAGTAGGGTCCTGTATTATGAAACACTAAAGTAAATCAGTCGTTGCTGCAAGCCTGGGCCGCGTAAATGACCTCTCATCGCTCATGTCCAAGAGCAAGTGGTAAAGCCAAAACGCTGAAGGAATCGCACTAAATGGCAAGTGTGTGTGATTGTGAAGGAAGGAAGTGTAAAGACTGTCGTGACATCAACCTCCCCAACCCCTGATGCTGAAGCGGCTCCAGTGCCATGGCAGCTATGACTATACAGCTCCGATGCTACGGAGGTCGCACTTTCGCAAGTGTGTGAGCGTGACTGCCACCCTGTACGCAGAGGAGGGAGGATTTCCTCTACGTAACTGATGGGGGCAGGGCTCGCAGTCCATATTTGAATGAATATTCTTCATTGGTCGTTCCTAGAGGCACTACTCGAGGGCGTGCAGTGTGGAGTGACTTCATCGATGAAGCAAGGGACAGCAATTCCGAAAGGAATCGCTTTAAAGGGAGACGATTAGTTATTGGCATATTATATTTTTTTATAAGGTATGCAACATTACTCTTCATGTTAATAATTAAAAAATACAAGGCATCATAAGGAATCTATTCAGAAACTTGTTAAAATGAAAGGACACCATGTGCTTGCTGTTTGCTGAATACATATATATA
>SDVV010039136.1:0-10660 GCA_016164225.1 Gammarus roeselii | reverse complement strand
TAGACACACAGCCGTTTTCCCCTAGTTAGGAGGGTGGCTAAGTTAGGCAGACACAGAGGGGGGAGGCGCCAAATTTCCCCGCTACAAGACCGCCGCGTCTTTGCCGAGGCTCGAACTCGCGACATTTAGCACCAGAGACTGAGACTGCAGTCGCATAAGCTAACCAATCGGTCACGGCGGCCGCAGACCCGAAACCTAAAATTCATTTTCTAGCCGATTTCTGGAATGAAAGCATGTATGGACTCTATTCCTGACTAATTTGAATTGCAAACAAACCTCGATCTAATTAAGTTTCTATTCTTTCAATCTCTGGGGCTTTCCGTTGAAAGCCTTTCTTGTCGTTAGTGGAGTGTTGAAGTTGGCTGAGCTGCCAGCTCCACACAATGAGCACGCACCAACCCAGACGGGCTTCATCCAACTTTCAGAGAGGAGACTTTGTTCTCAAGAATGGGTAGCAGCCTGCAATTGCAATAAGAGTATTACAAGTCATTATTTACATGATGACTGGAAATGCGCATAGGGTTGGTATATTTCTTTACTGTTTATGCGTATGGAAGACTTTTTTCCGGGACCGAGTCCTAGGTATGCGGCCGCATCTCGATTGGGAGGCAGGATACATGAGAATAATTGTGTCTCAAAACATATTATCGTATGTTTTACGTAAATAAAATAAACAAATAACTAGTAACACATCAATATTTTTTGTTCATACTTATATTCAATATATCACGGATAAAAAAGTGTCAGTAGCATTCACCTGACCAAATACGTCGTCTTCAATAGCATAATCTTTTTGACGCATAGCTGCTTAGAAATTGGATTCAAGGATTTAGGATTTAAAATTCAATATGGTTTGATGACATGTTGACACAATTACAGCAATATGACAATACACAGCCGGTACGTACCTAGTTTTTGCCAGTGTGATCTTTTCTGAAGACATCATATTCGAATTAAATAAACTTATTGCTAACTTACAACGATGGTTGATGAGTAAGTTTTCCTCTACATCCCACCAACGGATGGAGATTGTTGGACGACATTCTCTAATCTCTATTTATCAAAATGTCGTGACAGATAAAAAAATAATTTGGATTTTTGGTTTCCAGAAAAATAAGCAAAGTAAGTAGGGTAACAGACATTTTCTCAACCATGACAATTTACTGTTACAACTCACATTTAATAGGAAACTGAGTCTGGAGAATGTCCGACATGAGGTCTCTTTATCACCTTACACACATTGTTGGACGCACAAAGACATATTCTGACACCAACTGCTTGGTTAGCATGACATGTTACAAATGCAAAGGATGAAAAACACTTCGATTAGTTAGAATAGATTGGTGTAATAATTTATTGGGTTTCTACGTGAACAAGATAACTGGAAATTTTAGTATATGAAATAGGTACAAAAAGAAATGAAAGTGTCTCTAAAGTGAAACTGATTAATCTCAAGTAATTGACGCAGTAAATACCATTACGGAATTAATCTACACTTCAAGAAATTTTGCAGGTATGTACACGTTCTAACGGGTATAATTTCGCTTTGCGCTGGAAAGTAACTATGCTGGTACTCGTCCTCATACCTGTAAACCAAATTCAAAGTTTGAACAAAAGTTTGGACTGCGTGGACGAAATCCGGTCAATTTACCAATCTTCAATGTTACGAGAATATTCCAATCTTCACTGTTACGAATATCATATTGAAAGATTTATAATCAGAAAATCGTTATCATTGTAAGATAATCGATGCACGGCTTTGTAAACAAACAACGCAGCGGAAGATTAATGATGTGACACAGTGGGAGATAATTAAATTGATAAATCAAAGGCATCGTTTGGTCACTTCTGCTATCATGTGGCAGTGTTTTTGGTGACACGTTATTTACCTAGAATGAAATACCTTACTTTTGTTTCGTTGGTAAAGGCCTACACGCTTACATATTAGGCCAGAATGGGATGAATAAGTCAGTAAATCAAAAGACTTTCAGCATGAGTCCTGAGACACGATTAGGATAATTTCCCGGCAACAAATGAGACGCGATCTTTCCGGTTAATCTCTGACCTACTTTCACGCCGAGGAAGTTCGTCTCTGCACAAATGCTACCGATTGACCTTTGAAGTCGACTTGTGTGTTAGGAATGTTTTTTTTCTCTTGGAAAATACCATTAGCTTCGTCTTGTAGACATTTAGGGTTAGCTTATTAGGTTTGAACCAGTTTGAAATGTGAACCAACCAATTATTCATATTAGTCACAATATCTATGCGAATAAGTCAGGTCGAATAAACTGAAGTATCATCTGCAAAAAGTACATAGCGTAATCTGTCGCAAGTGTTTACAATGTAATTTATTTGGATAAGGTAGAGTAGAGGCCCAAGGATCGTCCCTTGCGGCACCCTTATATATTCCGTACTGGCAGATGATGATTGTTTATCCAACTCACTAGGTGTTTTCTAACGAGGTGATAACTTTTTAGCCAGCTTTGGTCTAAGGAACTAACTCCATATTGCGTTTTCTTGCGACCAAAACGTAATGATTAACGCAATCGACTGCTTTGCGTGGGTACATGAGAGTTGCAACAGTGACTTTCCCACCATCAAACCCATCAACAACGTCGACAGTAACCTTTAACGGAGCATGCTCGGTATTCCTTAAGGTCTGGAAGCCAACGTTATTTTAGCTAAGTAACTTATTTGAGATAAAGTGAGTGTAAAATCTATCATAAAAATACTTTTTTAAACTTTAAGTATTACGGGCAGGAATAATATTGGACGATTTTTTTTATGTAAGTTTGGCTTTTATTATCAATTGGACTAGATTTAGTGATTTAGAACAAACCATATCATGGTTTGTTCATACGTCCCACCCAGTGCCGATGAATATCGAATAGCCATTCCTCTCTTCCGAAACCTTCGTGGAAGAAATGCGATCGTTGGTGCTGTATTCAAGGCTCGTTAACTTAATCTGGTAAAGAATTATGTAGTATATTGGACAATGATTTTTATATATGTACTACCACAGCTTCATTTGCCGTTGCATGCAGCAAGAGTGCAAGCTATGCAATGCAATGAAACACATAAACACAAAATTTCATTAGAAAATACATTAGCAACCATGACCTACCTTGAGTGTATGACCCCTTAGCTTTCCTCCTTTGTTCACTTTTGCAACGTCTGATTCATTTTAATATTAAAGATGGAACAAAATATTCCATTTATCCAATAACTCTTTTGCCACTATCGTTGGTGCTCCAACCATCATACTAATTATTATCAGAGCCGATCGATGCCTTGCATTGAAATCAATTATTTCGTGCCCACTTATACTGTGTAATCGGTTGCGGAGAGCCCCCACTAACGTATTATTTCATTTGACTTATGATATATCATTGTTTATGAATGTGAGCCAAGAGCTCACACATTATTTACGTTGATGAACGATGAACAATGCTTGATTAATATTGAATGCCTACAAATCGTTGTTTTCATTTTATTATTATCTTAAATAATGTAAGTTGTATCAAAACTGTTCTCAAATATGCAAGGTGAAAATCATATAACCCAATTATTAGTGCCCTCTGGCATATGATCATAGTATGACGATTTGTGGAGGGAAGATGGAACAAATAATTAAATTTTGGGTTAGGGCATGAGGTTTGGTACAAGTTAGATCCGACGGTTGTTATGTACCCGAATGGATACAAAGTTGAATGGTCAATGTAGTCAAATCAAATCGTACATACCATTGGCGTTCGCCGAGTAAAAGACATTGACTTTGCGCAGAGGAGTGAAAGAAAATTCAATTATAGTTTGTCTACACCCGAAGAATCAAAGTTGACTTTTCCACGTGAAATTTGACGTTACATGGAAATTTCTTACAGTTTTATACCTGAAAATACCTTCATAACGGATAATATCAAATAAATTGTCAATGAGTTCAAATGTCGAGCGATAATTGATCATTGAAGATTTAACTTGATCTTTAATCATGAACGAATTTTCTTCCGCAACTGTACATTAATACCCAATTACCGTAATTATTTGAATCGGATGCATTTTTCCAATCAGAAAATGATCACTTAAAATTTTGAATTCGTGTTTGAACAGAGGAATTTGCATAGTTTTGGACACGATTCCAACACATTATTTAACTCACATTTATACTGAACGATTGTTGGTAATATGTTGTAGTATCTGTGTTATTTTTCGAGTCCCAGCAAAGTAACGGCGATCTTGGCGTAAGAATATTTGCCGCCGTCACCCTCTGTGTCTGTCTAACTTAGCCACCCTACTAATAAGCAAGAAGCGGATGTTTGTTCATGTCTATACGGCAACCTTAACTCACTGTTTTTGTTAATAAGAATCCATCAGCAAATAAGTTTAAAAAAAATTAATGCATTGTTTGACATTTCTTCTGAAGCGTAGGACACGTGACCATAATATCTGTGTGCACTTTCACGTTATATTATATGTGAAGATGAGTGGATTGCTGTTCCCCATTTTTTTCTCCGTATTGACAATGATGTATTTTTTTCGAAGTTTTAGCTGTTAAATGCTCAAAAAAAGACGACAACGCAGCTCAGAAATATTTATATATTGTATATACAAGTTTTCTAGCACCTGATCACTCTGAATGAAAAACAATGAAATCCTGACGAGCCAAACTAAATTTAATGAAGTGCGACCGTCTTTCAAGTATGACTCTCCTGTGGGTTAATCTTCAGCATGTAGACTCTGTTGGTCTTCATCCTCATAGGCCCTGGATCATAGCTGGAAATATTTGTATAAATTAACTGATGCAAATCACAATAGAGCAGAGAGAAGGATTCCACCGGTCTCAAGGAGATTTATTTAATTTAATTCCTGGCCGGGTATTAGGACAAATGTTAACACGTTGCGATCAGCTGCCTTTGGGCACTCTTCAACCTTGAATGAAAAATAAATTTACCTGGTTCATTTTGAGTGCAAATTTTGTAATATTCGAATCCCGCACTTGGAAACGGTTTTGGCATCATTATTCGTTTTTTTCCAGCAATATGAAAAACTCGGGAATCATCAAAGTGCAGATGATAATGTGATATTGAGTGAAGTATTTTTATTATGTGTAATAGCTTATATTTGGAAAACCATCATAGATACATTTTTTTTTAGTTGGCGTACGTTCGTTAAAACATAAAAATGAATCTCCAGAAAAACATAATACCGTTCAACCGTGTACTGATAAACTGCCTGGTACTTTTTGTACTTATTTGACAAATTTATGTTCACCAAAGTGTTAAGTTGGTGATCTTTATTATTGGTCTGACGTCACCTGTCTTAGTTTGGGAGCCCAGCTTACGTGCTGAAAATATTTCAGCATACGCGGACTCGCGCCACTTCACTTCAGCTCACCGTCATAACCGGACACTATCATAGCCGCCAAAACTCTTTCAGCACAAGTACTTTCGCGCTAAATAATCTTTCCGCTCACGCGCACCTTCGCTTCTTCAAAAAAACTCATTGTCGTAACCGTACACTGTCATATCCGCTAGAACTCTTCAGGCACTACGTACCCTAGAATAGTACGTACGTTTGCCGCATGGGTTAGAAACACGTACCTTTGACCCGCGGGTTATAAACACGCACCCCTAAATTAGTTTAGGTTGGGTGGGTAAGGTTCCATTAAAGCAATAACCAGTAAAATGGTTCATTAGATCGATTGATTAAACAACTCGTGACCTAAATGTCAGTTAGCGGATAGGAAAGTGGCTGCTCTGACTGATGGATGTTATGTATTTTCGCCGTTAAAAAAATGTACCTTTGATCAGTTGGTGGGACAACTTGTGGCTGATTTGACAGTTACCGGATATGAAAAGGGCTGATCTCACGTTAGCTATAAAAGAATTTCACTCCAGTTATAGCGACCCCTTACCTACGGGAAAAATAATGCAGTCAGACATCCGCTGAGGCTATGGATCATTCGATCATGTGTTCACCTTACTTGAGGGCAAGCCTTGTTGTCAGAAAACAATATGACCTACATGAGATTATTAATGTGAGCAAGTTTAATTTTTTCATCAAAAATCGATTGTACTGATTGATCCGGAAAAGAAAAAAAATTATTCATGTTTCTGTCTCAAATGTTTTTGATTAATCTGGAAGGTAGTACATCCAATTATTGGTATGGTTGGAAGCTTCCTAGACTCTCTGTATCTGTTTTTCCTATCGTTATTATCAGTGAATATGCGCAGTTAGTAGAGTATAACGGTACAAAACGCATTTTTTTAATTCGGACAATGTAATGGTTAGAATGTGTCTTATTACTTTGGGTGCTCACTTTAACCGCTATGTAACTCGGACATTGTAAATAATAATGACTTTTGGAGTCAAGTTAAATAATTATGGGGACCTGAGTCATAACAGGCCGAAGAGGCTTACGGCTGGCTTATGGCCATCGAGGCAGTTTTATCGGCAGGCGTACGGACAGACGACTTTAGGGCGACCATGTTGGCTGAGTCAGCGGTGGGGCTGGGGTTGACCGGAGTCAAGCGCGCGGGACCGGATTTGGGTCGGAGTCACTGATAAGCCTAACGGGTGGACGGACGGCCTAGATTGGCAAGCTGTTATGTTACGAACATTTTGCATTTTATTGTGTTTTTGATGTTAAATGTATTTATATGTGTTTTTCTTCTTTAGATGGCTGTAATGGGGAATAATTGGTCACTAACTATTGCTCGTTATATATGTATATTTATTCGGTTCTAGTAGGAATATTGTTATACCAAGTTTCTGGAGGGGTGGGGTGTAGGGATCCACTTGGCAGAAACTTGGATGCGCTTCTGGAATGTTCTGTCATGAGTTTTGTTGAACACAGTTCGTTGTATTATCATTAATTTATATGGGTAATTTGAAATTATTTCTTTTTTTGAGTGTTTATTATATCATGTATTTATGTTTGGTTAATGATTCTATATATTTTTCCATACATATATGTTTATATTCTTATAAAATTGGGGTATAATTGACTCATTCTGAGGTTGGTTTGCTGGGTTCTCAGCGTTCGGATTGGTATATTTTGTTTGTTTATGTTCGTTTATCATTATGTTTACTGTACTTACTGTTAACAGGAATAGTGTCGTACGTATGTTTTATAACTCGATTTGCAGCCTTAGTGTGCGATCGGCTCTGTTGGGTGCCAACCTGATACTGAACTTTAGACTTTGTTCTGTGTATTTTCCAGTCGTTTATTTCATATGTATATAATGTATATAGGAATAGTATGTTATAACACCTTATCAAGTTTTGAACCAGATACACCGATGTTACCATGCTCCAAATGATTCGTTATCAGGCGTATGTAGACTGTTCGGGTAATCTTATCTCGATTTTTTTGTAAAGCGAGTATCGGTTGGATGTCCTATAGCGAGAGTAGCTGAATGATATGGAATTATTGGAAGGTATTATATTGTAATATGTATACCCAGATCTAATCGGTTGATATATGTCGAGTTTTTTATTGTTTTCTGACATTGGAATAGTTATCTCTTACAGTTATGGGAATTTTATGATATTTTAGGTTTGCATCTTCCATGTAGCACAATATTTCAGGCATAATGGTCGGTTATTCCATCATTTTGGTATTTTTTATGTATATATATATGACATTCTGATACGATTAAGCCGTGTTCATTTTAGTACAAGAAGAGTTAATTTAACCCTGGTTTGGACTGAGTTGGAGAATAATTTCATCAGATTAGTATATACATATAGAAGTAAAAATATTCCGCATCAATTAATATAGGTTTCAGCGAATGTTCCTCGCATGTCTTAGCAATTTATTCACGTTAGTTATTTGGCTGATTACATGCTAGTTTTTTTTTCTCGTGAATCATGGCTTTTAATGTATGTTGGGTATGGTAGAGAATTGATCTTCTTGCTTTATTTTAACTCGACAGTTCTAGTATTTTTCGTTCAGTTATATATGTTCTCTGTAGAGTTTTCATCTTCAACGCCATCTGTTGGTTGTTGTATACAATATCGGAATATTAGGATATATTACGTTTGTATCTGCAATGTAGAACAGTGTTTCATGTCTAATTTAGAAAAATGTTGTATATTTTTCGTGTTTTATATATCTTTTCACATTATGGTACAATATATGACGTGGATATTATAGATATAGAAGATTCCCTTTGCTACAAACTTGGTCTTGTTGTTAACTTAATGTATGTTTATTGAAGGACTATTCCTCAATGTTAAGGAGGAGTTAGATAGCCCCCTGGGCCATAACTCATTTGCATATGTTTATTTGTATAAGTAGACCGATTTACTATGATGGATACCCTAGTGTATTGCAATTTTTAATGTTAATTAGAGCAGAGTAGATAATTACGTAGTTATTTTATTTGCTGTTACATAATTTTTTTCCACGATATTCATAGGAGTGTATGTTTGAGAGGTGGAAATCCGTACTGAGTCTTTGTAGAATTTCGTCAAGAAACCCTAGCAAGTGTGTAGTTTAAAGTTTTAGAAGACTATTTATTTTATTGATGGGTTCTGGTGTAGAGGTGTATTACATTCTTTGGTAGTAATTTGGAGTTCATCCATTTTCTAAATGAAATTGTTAGTTCTTCTGGACGTCAGTCTTAAGTTCCTTGGCTTTGTTGGAGACGTTTCGCGACGAGCTGCTCATCGTTGTAGTGGTTTACTTAGGTCGTCAGTGATCAGATGCTCAGATTTTTATACCCACACTCATCGAGACTCATGTCAAGCCCATTCTTGGCTGTTGTACCTGTGTATAGATGCTTGGATATGTTCAGGATGTGACTTTGCTCGACGTTGTTCAGAGATAATGGACAAAACAGATGCATGGTATGTCATAAGAGTAGTAGGTATAACGTCCAAACGTAAATGTGTAGGAATAAGATAGAGATAAAAGAGCCGGAGCAAGACGCAAATGTGAAGGAATTAGATAGGCGATAATTAGGGGTGCCAAGACGCAAATGTGAAGGAATTAGATAGGCGATAATTAGGGGTGCCAAGGCGCAAATGTGAAGGAATTAGATGGACGATAATTAGGGGTGCCAAAACGCAAATGTGAAGGAATTAGATGGGTCGTAATTAGTGACTGCATATATGCTTTGTGAAGGAATTAGATAGGCGATAATTAGGGCCACCAAGGCGCAAATGTGAAGGAATTAGATTGTCGATGACTTGATCTTTGAACCTTTTATCGAATGTATTTGTTAGGTTGTATGTTATTTGTTAATGTGTCCGACTTAGTCGCTGTATATCTCGGACATTGTAGTTTTATGTTAAGCCAAATTGATCTTATGGTCAAGTTAGCTACTGATGATACATTGAGATACCATGCACGCAAGTTTTTTTGTGAGTCGGCCGATGTATTTGTTAGGATGTATGTTATTTGTTAATGTGACCGATTAGTCGCTGAATTTCTCGTACATTGTAGTTACTGTATATGTTTATTTTCTCCTATTCTGGTCAAGTGAGTTACTTATGGTACATAGAGACTGCCCGTGACGGGTGGGGAAGAGGGGAGGGGTTGACCGAAGTCGGGCGGTGTCCGAACCGCAAATGGTAATTGGCTTGATGACCTTTATATGTCAACTGTCACACAATGATCTTATCTCGAGATATATGGTTCTCTTGGAGAATCGTTTTTTCCTACGGTATCTTTCAGATTCCTTTTGGTATCCTATTGCTTTTATTTACGATTGCTTACGGACGGATTATATAGATGTAGGTTATTAGGTCATGTCGACGCTATATATGATTGTATTGTAATATTTCGCATGGCATGATATATATTACTATGTTTGTTATTGAATGACTCATTTGAATAGGAATTTTCACTGTTCAATCCTGTTTTTAGGATATTCGATGTAGTTATGCAAGAAATAGGGGTATATATTAGGAGAGCATAGCTAGTTGTGCTTTATTTGATTCATTTTCGGAGGTTGTTTTGGTGGAGGTTTTAGTGGTGAGATGCTTGAAGCCAGCTTGATGTTGAATATAGGCTATGAACATTTACAGGTTACAACATGTTCATGTCGACGTGCTTCATTATGTTTTTCACGCAAAAGTGTTCTCGGGTGGTAGTATTTCTGTGGGTTATCGATACGACCGCAATTCTAATTATCTTCGTATTTGTTTTACGGCATTATTTCACATGAGTATTTACTGTTTCGCTACACTTAGCTACTGGTCGTAGGCCTCGGACATGCAAGCATCATACTGTAACACGTTGGTTGCAAGCAAATGATCTCACTCGGGTATTCGTTCTTCGTTTCGCTCTTTTCATTAGTCCCAGCAGTCATTTATTTGTTTCATCGTACAAATGATTTTTTGTTAGCGTTCTTGGAGAAGTCCATGTATTCAGACAGAGACGATTACCGTATTTTTGTCGTGTCAATATCGGGGTTAACCTTTGAACTGGAGACTCATGTCAGGCTCATTATTGGTTATATCCAGGATGTGACTTTTCTTGATGTTGTTCAGAGACGATGGGTGAATCAAATGCAAGATATGTCTGATGTATTATACGTGACTGAATGTTTCCTTTGGAATTTGTTATTTATCAGTGGTAGTTTGCTGAGAAGTGACCTTGTAAAGCATTGTAGACTTCATTGTTATGACACATTGGGCTTGGAGTTTTTTTTTT
>SDVV010039135.1:0-10660 GCA_016164225.1 Gammarus roeselii | reverse complement strand
TATAAATTCAAAAAACATTATTATATCATATAAATAAAATGTTCATAACACGGAAATACTCCCAAAGATAATCGAAAGCTTGAGGGGCCGAAAGCTCAATCGTCCGGCCACCGCACCAAAATCGGCAGCTGCCCGCCCGAATAACTCCGTCCGTCCGTGAAAATATGGGACGCAAACTCCCTAGACTAGAAACTAACTCTAATTATCCCTATCTAATTTCTCCACATCCGCGTTTCTATGCAATACTAACTACTAGTATTACATAAAAGACTGTTGATGATTACTGCAAGTGTTGCAATACTTTAGTTTCATCGATGATTAGCAATGATGATCCGCGATGATTGATCATCAAACAAAGCTGCTGTCTTCAGAGTACTGCTATTCTGTTCGATGCTCGGTCAATGACTATATTTAGTTCGTTGAACTATAAGATTCCCAATCGTATTTTTATTTACAACTAAATAAAATTGCATGCGGCAAACAGACGACGACGAATCCGCATTCGCCGTCGTTTTTCGCCATATTTTCGTCGGAAACGTTGGTTCAGCGCTGATTGCTGAACACTGACACAAATTTCTCCGGCTGAGCGCCGTACTATCATTGATACTGACCAATTAGGGGTGATCGGTTCTAATTCGTCACTGAAAGAAAGAATGAATCTATGATACACTACTGGGATATTGTCGATAACCCGGCGATCCAGTGTTATGCGTGGGTGACCAGATTTAACCCAAAGAATGCGGATCGTGATGCCAGGGCATCTTTGATAACCCGGCACACGTGGTTATGCGTAGCTGAAAAGAAATAACCACACTCATCCCGCATTCGGCATAAGCTTAGGTATCATCTCTGATCGCCCAGCGCTGACCAGTCTCTCAACGATTGCTGAGTGCCGCACTGTCTTTCATTCGGAAAAAAACGATGTTCAGGCGGAGTGCATTAAACAACGTTGAAGACATATGGCATATGATTGCAGGGAACGGAATGATTGAGTACATTATGAGCAGCTCACTGTGTTTATTTTCATATCTGTCTTTTGTAAGTGCGCATTCGGGGCTGGTTTGCATGCTTATAGCGTTCCGACTGCGCATGAATGATTTTAAGGATCTAAAATATAATTCGGTATAATGCATACTCATACTCATATTTGTGTACTCAAATGATATGTAACAAATCTTGAAAACAGGGTTGTTACTTAGATGTACTTAGTATTAACTTATTGAGTAAAATATATCTCAGCATCCCACCACCCAGTCCGCATTCGGCGTCGTCTTATCGCCGTATTTTCGCCGGAAGCGTTGGTTCAGCGCTGGCCGCTCTTCACAAACACACACTTCTCCGGCTGAGCGCCGTGCTATCATTGATACTGATCAAGTGTGGGTGTTCGGTTTCAATTCATCACCGAACGAAAAAACGAATCTATGATATAGTACTGGGATATTGTCGATAATTCTGCGAAAAAGTATTATGCGTGTGTGACCAGATATAACCTAATGAATGGGATCTTGATGCTGGGAGATATTTGATGATCCAGCTCCCTTGGTTTTATGTGGGTGACAAAACACAACCCATACTCATCCCGCATTTTGCACAAGTTCAAGTATTATCTCTGATCGCCCAGCGCTGACCAGTAACTGAGCGATGGCTGAGTGCCGCACTGGCTTCCTCTCGGATACAAATATGCTTAGGAGGAGTGCATTAAATCCTGTTGCATAAATATGGCTTATGATTGCAGAGGAGGGATTGATTGAGTGCAACAAATTATGAACTAAATAACACTCACAACCGAGTAGCTCAGTGCCATCGACTTTGGCTTTGATGCGGCATGTTGTAGGTTCAAACCAAGTTGCAAGATTGAAGTTGTATTACATTAAGACTTCTACCATTGCACGTCGTTCGTTTAGTGTATTAGTACAGGTAGTAATGGTTCATCACTAATCGCCCAGCCCTGATGGTCTTAACTCGTCACTGGCTGAGGCGTTTTAATATTACCACCGTCGTAGCACCTGAGTCCCATATATATTTGAGCTGGAAGGGTGATACCACAGTCAGGTGCAGTGCGTCTGCACTGCTAATGGTTAAATATCATTTTCTCTCGCCTGCGCAGTAGGCGAGAGGAATTATAGATGACCTCGCCGCTCTTCAGCTACGCCGGCATCATGTAGCCAACTAAACAATAATGATATCCCATGTAACTGCGTGTAGATCAAGCAAGAATAATGGTAATAAAATGCAAAATTCCTTCCCCGGAGATTTCTGAAAAACATTGAAATGTATATTTATTCATACTGTAACTTACATTCACTAATTTGAAATTTAATAATAAAGATGTGTGTGTTCACAATTAACATAATTTTCAAATGTGATTTATATTGTTGCACATAAACATTTAGGCTTCTTTAGCTACAAGCAATTGAATTATGAATGAAACTGCTCCGTGTAATAAGGCACTGGATATAACTGGTTCGAGCTACGAACGATCACCAAAAAACCGAGGAAAACAATTTGAACAACACCTGGGGATCATCGGTAATCCAGTACTAACAAGGCACCATTTAATCGGTGGAAGGGATGAATTATCGCCGGAATCTCATAGAAATTGTCCCGAACACTCTCTGGGCGATTATCGACAATCCAGCACCGATAGAGGGCAGAAATACCCTATATAACCAAGCATTGTGCATCTGTTCTTTTGCCGGCTAATCGGTGATACCATGTCTGGGTTCATTGTGGGTTATCCTTGAATATGACCGATAAATGCGAACTGGGCAGTCGATGGACATTGCTGGTGGATATTCTCTATTTTTCATTATTCATGTAAGGTCAAACCGACATTTACATAATCATGACAATTTATTGTTTAAGCTGACATTTTACATGAGAGCAGGAATACCCATTATATGAGGTTGGATATTAAATTTACTCACATCACATTTGGGTTACAAAAGCACAAATCTTGAAACATAGTTAACATGACTGGTTACACATGAACCTAAAAAACATTTCACCGAGTCATGAAAGATTGGTCAAATAATTTAAAATGCTTCTCACATGACCTAGATAACAGGAAATGTGAGGGTAGGAACAGGAAAAAAATGAATGGGAGTCTCGTTAAAATTACTCTGACGAATAAGAAATAGTTCACAAGTATACTGCAGAGCGGAAGTGAATCACATTCAAAATTTTCGGCTGTTATAAGTTCAAACAGATCAAATTTAATTTACGCTTTACGGTACTCACACTGCTGATCATGCTCATATCTATGGTAATATAAAGGAAGTGATTTTTTTCCCAAGTAGCTTCCGTTCCTAATTACGACTTTTTGAGTAGGTCAGGACGGATCACTGATTGGAGTGTGCATTCGTAAAGATTACACACAAATTTTTATCGTACAGTAGCAGTATAAAATATGCATTGACGATAGTCATCAATCTGCAATGATGTGCGCTCTCTGCACAAATGCAGTCGGTTATGACGAATCTGAACTAGAAAACTGACTATTTAACATTGTCCTGAAAAGTGAACGTGTGCACACTAAATTTAAAATCGTATCTTGTACAACATTATTATTTTACAACTGCACTAATATTTCTCTCTAAGTCAACATATCTGAGCCCCTACGTATATAATGTTTTCTGTTATAAGAACCATCAACACCAATTATAGTACGTCTATTTATGATTAACATAAGCAAAAAAAAATATTGGTGTATGCTAAATTGATAACAAATTTTACACCATTCGGTTCATAATCGATTAGCTCAGTGCTATCGACTTTGCCTTTCAGGCGGCATGTCGTACGTTCAAACCCAACTGCATGTGGGACCTTTTAATTACATTTTGAGTCCAGCCACTGCACATTGTATGTTTAAAGCATCAGTACAGGTAGTTATGATTCATCACTGATTGCCCAGCGCTGCCCAAAGGGAAAGTGTGATCTGTCATTACTCGTCACTGACTGAAGCGTATCAATATTACTGCTGTGGTAGCATATATACTTGAGCTGGAAGGGTGATACCACAGACAGGTGCAGTGCGTCTGCATTAATAACAGTTAAATGCCACTTTCTCTCGCCAGCGCAGTAGCCTAGTGGATAGTCCCCGGCTCGTGTCTCCAGGTACCCGGATTCTGTTCCAAATTGTTGGCGATACTGCGTTTCACTTGGCAAGTGAATTTAGTGGCTGCCAATTTATAACCTCAACAGATCATTCCGACGCAGATGACCTCGCTACTCTTCAGCCATGTCAGCATCGTGTGGACGACATACAATAATGATATCGCGTGTAGCTGTATGTAGATCAAATAACAATGATTGTAAAACAATGCAAAATGACTACTGAAGTATGTTGAAAAAAACATTGAAATGTGTAATTGTTGGTTGCTTTAATTGTATATACTTATTTGAAATGGAATAATAAAGATGTCTGTGTTCACATTGATTATAAATTTTGTAAGTGGTTCATATACTGGGCCAAAAACAACTATGCCCCCCTAAAGTACGAAACTGTTCGGTGTAACAAAGCACGGGATAGAACTGGATCGAGCAGCAAACGATCACCAAAAAACCTATAAAAACTACTTGAACAACCTCTGAATGATCATCGATAATCCAGTACTAACAAAGCACCATTTAATTGGTGGAAGGAAGAACTATCGCCGGAATTCCATAGCAATTGTCTTGAGCACATTCTGGGTGATCATCGATTATCCAGCCCCGGTAGAGGGAGCAAATCCTCTAGATAACCCTGTATTGTGCATCTGGGGTATTGCCAGCTTAACGGTGATACCATGTCTGGGTTCATCGTGTGTTACTCTTGGATAGGACATCGATAAATGCGGACTGAGAGACTGCGTTTAAAATTAACGCCTGCTCATCATTCTCATCACAACAGCTTAAAATCGGCATCCGCTCATCATCCACCGGGTACCTCCCATGGTGTTACCGGCCCTTCCTATTTGCCCCTCCACCCATTTCTACCCATAACTCGGTTCAGGCTTCCAGAAACACACTTCTCTTCAACCCTCGATCTCATTTTTTTTGCCGTGGTTCTTGTTCGGGTTCCCCTGCACAAACCTACCTTCAATAACGAAGAACAGAACCGAAAGCATGGATATCCCAAACACACACACAATGCTACTAGCAAAATGATGGCCAAATTTTTAGACAACGTCAGTAGGAGTGTTACTGAAGAGCATATTAGGAATTTAAATGAGGGCTGCGTAGCTGACATAGAAAAATAACAATAAACAAATGCCAATGCACGTGACAGAACACTTTCAACAATTCCCCCGGAGCACCAACATCGACACCTTTTGCATTGATTTAAGATTAAAGAGACAATCAACGCTAGCAGACGGACATTGAATGATGAACGCGT
Organism: Gammarus roeselii; assembly: GCA_016164225.1. Classification (NCBI taxonomy): domain Eukaryota; kingdom Metazoa; phylum Arthropoda; class Malacostraca; order Amphipoda; family Gammaridae; genus Gammarus; species Gammarus roeselii. Next base: position 5,283 of record SDVV010039135.1, on the reverse strand, counting down.
TGGAAGGATCCTTGGAAAAACAAATAGGATTTAACGCTGAATACAGCTTGAAGACGATGAAATAAAACCAATGACTGGATCTTTCGATTACATATAAGATTGCCAAGCCTTCACCGATTATTCAATTAAAAATCAAAGGGTCCTCTCCGCGATTTCAAAAATATTTGGAAAACAAATATTGCAAAAGCAGATCTGGAGATCTAGTCCCTGCCATTCTCATCAACGCCCTCAAAACACAGATCACCATCTTAGATGATCAAAGCCGGGCAACGTAACAAAACTGTAATGCATATAACCAACCTGAAAGGCGATGAGGTTGGTCAATACTCAATATATGTAGCCAAGAAAAATTACCCCTGATTAGCCTTGAACCTACACACCCTATGGAGCCGCAATTTGAACAACAAAATATTGCAACAAATCGAAACAAGCATGTTGAAACAAATGTGCAGAACACCAATTTGTATTCTCCCTTGCAATACAACAATGATACATCCATATTCGATGAACAAATGCCTCTGCAACCATCCCAAAGGGACACGAACTGCTCTTTAAGTAAAAAAATGACTCAAGTCACAAACAGTTCAAGCTGAAAGGAACGACCATTCCACAGCAACCCTGAATATAAATAACCATCACAATCTGAGTATTATCACGACTAAACATACAAACGTTAGAAACTTGGGAACAAACATTGATCGCATAAAAATGATGGAGAAGGAGGACTCAATTGACATTCTATGTTAGACTGAAACATGGCTGGAATCTGACATTAGCAATACCTTCATCGATATTGATGATTTCAATGTTTACGGAAAAGATAGAGGAAGGAAAGGCGGTGGAACCGTGAGTTATGTTCGAGAAGAATATACCTATTCTCAAGTGATGCAAAACGACGGGAATGAAGTTAATGACTTTTGGGTTGACATCCAGGTATGCAAAAATAGATCGATTGTAGTTGGTTCCCTTTACAGACCACCGGAAGTAAACGTACAAATTTTTCAATACATTGAAGAAAGATTTCGAGAAGGTATCAGCTTGGGAAAGACGCTTTACACTTTGGGAGATTTCAATTATGATCAATTGATATTGAATTCTAACAATCTGAAGCCAGTTTTAGTCAGGCTCGGTCTGTTTCAGCTCATAAAAAGTGCAACAAGAATTACATCATACTCCTAAACTGTACCAGATCTGCTCGTATCAACAATACGTCTTCCATTGTTTTAACTGACGTGGAGCCCAATTCCTTCTCTGATCAACAAGGAATTAACTGTAGAATAAACTAAATTAAACTACTCAGCGAATATTTTCAGAGCACAACTAGCAGCTAACTTCGAGATGATAGAGCCGATACTTTACACTTAAAATGTCACTGAGCATGCCCAAATACTCACCGATTATCTCCTTAAATCTCTGAACTCGGTGGCGCCAATGGAAACTAGGACATGAAAAACACGTCGGTTAAATGGATTACAGAAAAACTGCAGAAGGAAATTGCTCTGGAAAAATATGTGAAACGCAGAGCAAAATTGAGCATCACTTGGTTGGAAATCATTTGGATTCAAAATAGGAGAGTCAAACGTGAAGTCCAAAGAGCTCTAATTATGAATGATCATGAGGAACTAGAATAATGTATAGGTAACCATAAAAAAACCTGTACTGTACTTAAAAGAATTGTTCCCTGCAAAAAAAAGATCACCTCGTCTTATTATCACAACCCTCAGGCAACAGCAAATAAGTTCAAATGTGTAGTAGGCTTTGTAAATTTCATCACATCGTTTTTGTAGGTTAGTGTTAGTGTTAATCAATCTGTTAATACTTGTTCAGAAAGCTCTCTGTAGAAAAAAAAATATTGAAAAATATCATAAGCAAACTAAATTTTTTCGACCAAGAAGAATTCAGCTAATTTGCCACGCAGACGCGTTCAAGTTTAACAGCTGAATGCGACCGCAGATCCAAGCAATTTAACGATCACGTGAATGAGCAAGATTTATGTATTGTTAGGATGCCAAACTATTTTAACCCAACAATCACCTGTTCAATGGAAGTTGACCAGCTCGAAAAGTTGGCACTGAGTAGTAATAGGACTGGAACCTGTATTAATTCAGATGGTAATGGTTGATACGCTCCAGAAATTATATTAGACTATTTTTACGCTCTAACTAACTGGCATGTTTTTAAATGGACCATATTCCACCGATATAAATTGTAAACAGAATTTCGATAGCGCGAAATCTAGTACACCTTCAACAATTACTTCGAAGGAGTTGGGAAACAGTTTATTGTAGGGGTAACCAAGGATGCCGATCAAGGATTACAGAGCGACGGAGCAAATACATCGAATCCGAAAGCTGTTCATGGGAACATTGACCAAGCGGAAAACCTAAAATGGAAACCCAAGCAAGTATCGCAACATGAAGAACAACGAGCAGTATTTGCCTTGAGGAACACAAATTCTGCAAGAATAGAGGGTTCAGCCTTACAATGTCTGAAAAACAGCCTAATAATTACCTTGCCTTATATCAGCGCAGTTATTAACAACTCCATAGCAAGTGAAACATTTCTGGAGATCTGGAAGCATGCAATCATACAAGCAATTGATAAATCAAGGAAGAAGAATGCACCATCCAACTTGATACCGATCAGTCATCTGCCTGCCCTAACCAAGATTGTAGAGAAGGTAATATATAACTTATTAATTGATTACCGAGAGTTAAACAAGCTGTTCAATGATAGTCTATATATTTGTAGGCGAAAATCTTCCACAGAAGACGCACGTATGGCCATCACTGAAAATCTATACAAAAACTTTGATGACGGACAGATATCTCTGCTGGTATTGCTAAACTTAACAAAAGTATTCGACAGTGTAAGCTACAAAATTCTAATTGACTTACTGTATAACATATGAATAGACTTTACTTTGTTTTAAAGTTAACCGTTAAATCGTCAACAATCAGTTAAAATTGGTAACGCCACTACGTCAAGTCCAACCACAATTGCCATTGGGGTCCCTCAAGGTTCGATACTCGGCACATAGTTGTTCCATGTTTTCGTTGATGACATTGACTGTAAATTACTAAAAGATTAAGCAAAAATGGTCATGTACGCCGATGATGTTCAATTATTACTTTCCCTAGAACCGTCAGATCAAAATGTATTGAAGGACAATGCTGAGACAACTTTAAAGTATTTTGAAATCTTGGTATGATATAAATGGGCTCAAACTCAACAACAAAAAAAACATATGCATTTGTTTGGGTCAAACTAAAAAGAAAGTAGTTCCAATGAATTTATCTATCAATATTGGCGAATCTGACATACCTGTTGCAGACAAATTTATAAGTCTAAGAGTTTGGTTTAATCCCGAACATTCCTTCAAACATCACGTAACTACTCTGTGTTCCAAGCTGAACGGATCCATTTTGTTCCTAATTCTGTCAAATAAATGGAATTCAATTCAAGATTACTGATTGTTCATTCCTTATTATTTTCTCCTATCAACCGAAATGCACTTGAACTCAGAGGGGAAAAGTGTAACGTTGTATAAACTTTGCTGCAAGAATTACATGCGATGGTAACCGTAGAAAACGAGACCACGTAAGTCCTCTCCCCAAAAATTGCAGTGGCTCAATATCAACAAAAAATTGACACTCCAAAAGTCGAATCAAATTTAAAAAGTTCTTATATCAAATCAATCACCCGGCAGCCAAAGGCACGTGTATTATCGAGGTGAAAATAGCATATACGATCACTTGACTTAAATCCTGGAACCACTTCCCAACAAACCTCAGGAAGCTTACAACTGTCAAGTCCTTCATGAATAAGCTTACTTAACATCTCATGATCGAACAATTTAAAATCGTAATTTTGCCTACAAATAGGAGATAAATGAATAATACCACTAGCTAGACGCTGCATCTTTGTTTTTTGAACATGTCCGTAAATACCACCACAACATTTTATCTTGTTCCACCATCTAGTCGTTTCTACTCTGAAGAGACATATGCTGTCTATGATATTACTCATCACAATTGTCTCTGCCAATTATCCTAGGTGTTAACTAATGCTTTGCGTATTTTGATGTTTCAATCGCTTTAGCATAAATACAACGCGCACTCCATGTTTTCGGGAGGATAGTCAGCTTCCAGCGCTCACAGGGATAAACTCGATGCAAATATGATTCTATGAATTATTTCCACCAATACCGTATATTTTTTACTGTTACACGCGTTCTATATCACAAGTATATTTCTCCGCCTTTGTAATCCTGTACTGAATTATTCTGATTGTCAATCATTTAATAATCACATATTGATCATGCAGCTTATGCTAGTTTGACATTTCAATCGTTTTACCAAAAACAATGAGCGTTCTCGGTTTTATGGAGGAAATGTACAGCACCATTTTTGATGTAACAATTTTTGTAATGGTAACATATTTATTGCCATGTCTTTTGGAGTAGGGGCATGCTCATCTGACAACAGTACTCCACTTTTTTAAATTAAAATCGTCCATTTTTTCACCCATTTTTAATTACGATCGTATATGCAATTATGGACGTTACAGCCCTCCATCAAACAGAGCACACTTGGTTTAGGGTTTGTCTGAATAAATTTTAAGAATTTATTTGATGTTCCCTTCAAGAATATGTCTTTTACTTTATTTTAGGTCCGTAATGCATCAACAGAACCCAAAGAAACAATATGCCCAAGCGATACCCATCACATTATGACTCTTTGAGTTACTTTTTAGAATTTTCAACAGGAAAAGTGGGTACGCCAATATTTCAGATTCCAGCGTACACGTGATGAGTCCGTCACTTTTGAACGGGGCCATGATATAATACTAGATTCAAATAATCTAGATGTTTATGCAGCTTCAAAATGTGAGAACATATTTATACGCCTGTGTATCCGTCATGATGGCAGTCAATATTTTTTTCTTGTTATGGATTTACATAAATCAATTCTGAATGCAATACGGCAGCGATTTGCACACTAATTTAATGGTGTACAGGGAGCAGAAATTCGTTTATGGTTAGTCTGTAACCGGAAAAACAAATTCGACATTCCCCACGTGGAATTCAACTTCATACAGCAATTTCGTACGGTACAATGTGTGGACAAAGCCACTTAAGGTGTATTATTAATCGCTGCTCCGATGTGCTTTCCCGCCCTTGGCATCCCGCTGTCGGAATGGTCGTGGGTGGGGGGGGCCCGGCCATTATGACGCGGCGGGGGTAAACCAGTGAAAACTGTGGGCCCTGCTGCTGACGACGGT
>SDVV010039134.1:0-10660 GCA_016164225.1 Gammarus roeselii | reverse complement strand
GGCGCTCTCCTGCCGGGCTTATCAGGAGCTGCACGCTCTCCTGCCGGGCTTATTAGGAGCTGGGCGCTCTCCTGCCGGGCTTATCAGGAGCTGGGCGCTCTCCTGCCGGGCTTATCAGGAGCTGGGCGCTCTCCTGCCGGGCTTATCAGGAGCTGGGCGCTCTCCTGCTGGGCTTATTAGGAGCTGGGCGCTCTCCTGCCGGGCTTATTAGGAGCTGGACGCTCTCCTGCTGGGCTTATCAGGAGCTGTACGCTCTTCTGCTGGGCTTATCAAGAGCTGGACGCTCTCCTGCCGGGCTTATCAGGAGCTGGACGCTCTCCTGCCGGGCTTATCAGGAGCTGCACGCTCTCCTGCCGGGCTTATCAGGAGCTGGACGCTCTCCTGCCGGGGTTATCAGGAGCTGGACGCTCTCCTACTGGGCTTAACAATAGCTGGGCTCTCTCCTGCCGGGTTTATCAGGAGCTGGACGCTCTCCTACTGGGCTTAACAATAGCTGGGAACTCTCCTGTCGGGCTTATCAGAAGCTGGGCGCTCTTCAACAGGGCTTATCAGAAGCTGGGCGCTCTCCTGCCGTGCTAATCAAAAGCTGGGTGCTCTCTTGCCGGGCTTAACTGAAATTGCGCGCTCTCCTGCTGGGCTTGTCAGGATATGGGCGCTCTCCTGCTGGATTAACAGAATCTGCGCCCTCCTGCTGAGTGCGGACCAACTTTCCACCATAGCTGCTCAAAGCTGATGCAAGTTCGATGAACTGCCCTTCAGTGGAGTTGGAAGTTGAAATAGAGCAGGAACATACGGCAGGATCTGTCCTTCGAAGCTGCATGTCAGTGCCTCAGGAACATACGGCATGGTATGTCCTTCAAAGCTGCATGTCAGTGCCTCAGGAACATGCGGCAGGATCTGTCCTTCGAAGCTGCATGTCAGTGCCTCAGGAACATACGGCATGGTATGTCCTTCAAAGCTGCATGTCAGTGCCTCAGGAACATGCGGCAGGATCTGTCCTTCAAAGCTGCATATCAGTGTCTCAGGAACATACGGCATGGTATGTCCTTCAAAGCTGCATGTCAGTGCCTCAGGAACATACGGCAGGATCTGTCCTTCAAAGCTGCATGTCAGTGCCGCAGGAACATACGGCAGGATCTGTCCTTCAAAGCTGCATGTCAGTGTCTCAGGAACATACTGCATGGTATGTCCTTCAAAGCTGCATGTCAGTGTCTCAGGAACATACGGCAGGATCTGTCCTTCGAAGCTGCATGTCAATGCCTCAGGAACATACGGCAGGATCTGTCCTTCAAAGCTGCATGTCAGTGCCTCAGGAACATACGGCAGGATCTGTCCTTCAAAGCTGCATGTCAGTGCCTCAGGAACATACAGCAGGATCTGTCCTTCAAAGCTGCATGACAGTGCCGCAGGAACACACGGCAGGATCTGTTCTTCAAAGCTGCATGTCAGTGCCGCAGGAACATACTGCATGGTATGTCCTTCAAAGCTGCATGTCAGTGCCTCAGGTACATACGGCAGGATCTGTCCCTCACAGCTGCATGTCAGTGCCTCAGGAACATACTGCAGCATCTGTCCCTCACAGCTGCATGTCAGTGTCTCTTCCTTCTTACTCTCGTATTGCGCCATGGTGGCTGCTGCCCCTTGCTCTCGTATTGTGCTATGGTGGCCGCTGCCCCTTGCTCTCGTAATGCGCTTTGGTGGCCGCTTCCCCTTGCTCTCGTATTGTGATATGGTCGCCGCTTCCCCTTGCTCTCGTATTGCGCTATGGTGGCTGCTTCCCCTTGCTCTCGTATTGCGCTTTGGTGGCCGCTTCCCCTTGCTCTCGTATTGTGATATGGTCGCCGCTTCCCCTTGCTCTCGTATTGCGCTATGGTGGCCGCTTCCCCTTGCTCTCGCTTTGCGCTTTGGTGGCCGCTTCCCCTTGCTCTTGTATTGCGATCGCCGCTTCCCTTGCTCTCGTATTGCGATATGGTCGCCGTTTCCCTTGCTCTCGTATTGTGAAATGGTCGCCGCTTCTTCTTGCTCTCGTATTGCACTATGGTGGCCGCTTCCCTTGCTCTCGTATTGCGATATGGTCGCCGTTTCCCTTGCTCTCGTATTGTGAAATGGTCGCCGCTTCTTCTTGCTCTCGTATTGCGCTATGGTGGCCGCTTCCCTTTGCTCTCGTATTGCGATATGGTGGCCGCTTTCCTTGCTCTCGTATTGCGATATGGTCGCCGTTTAACTTGCTCGCGTATTGTGAAATGGTCGCCGCTTCTTCTTGCTCTCGTATTGCGCTATGATAACCGCTTTCCTTTGCTCTCGTATTGCGATATGGTCGCCGCTTCCCTTGCTCTCGTATTGCGCTATGGTGGCCGCTTCCTTTTGCTCTCGTATTGCGATATGGTCGCCGCTTCCCTTGCTCTCGTATTGCGATATGGTCGCCGCTTCCCCTTGCTCTCGTATTGTGATATGGTAGCCGCTTCTTCTTGCTCTCGTATTGCACTATGGTGGCCGCTTCCCTTTGCTCTCGTATTGCGATATGGTCACCGCTTCCCTTACTCTCGTATTGCGATATGGTCGCCGCTTCCCCTTGCTCTCGTATTGTGATATGGTCGCCGCTTAACTTGCTCTCGTATTGTGAAATGATCACAGCTTCTTCTTGCTCTCGTATTGCGCTATGGTGGCCACTTCCCCTTGCTCTCGTATTGAGATATGGTCGCCGCTTCTATCACTACTTCCTTCTTGCGTGCCTTTGCTCCTTCCGCCTCCTGTCATCGCCGGTCGGACCATTTTCTTATTTGTCATCGCTGCAGGTGGGTCAGGGTGCAGTAGAAAGTGTTATCGCTGCAGGTGGGTCAGAGTGCAGTAGAAAGTGTTATCGCTGCAGGTGGGTCAGGGTGCAGTAGAAAGTGTTATTGCTGCAGGTGGGTCAGGGTGCAGTAGTAAAGGTCATTTCTGCAGATGAGTCAGGCTGTAGTCAAAAGTGTCACCGCTGCAGGTGGGTCAGGGTGCAGTAAAGGGTCATTTCTGCAGGTGGGTCAGGCAGCAGTAGAGATTCATTGCTGTAGGTGGGTCAGGGTGCAGTAGGAAGTGCCATTGCTGCGCTTCCTACTGCACCCTGAGTAACCTACAGCAATGACTCTTTCTACTGCAGCCTGATCCACCTGCAGAAATTACACTTTCTACTGCACCAGTGCAGAAATTAGACTTTCTACTGGTCAGGGCGCAGTAGAAATGATTATCGCTGCAGGTGGGTCAGGGCGCAGTAGCAAGTGTTCGTGCATGTAATTTTTTGTTTGCAAATAAATACACCCTCTACTGCTCTCTATTTTTGGACAAAGCTCAAATGAAAAGTTCTCTCGAGCCAAACTTGGCGGCTCAGCAGTGAGCCAAACTTGGCGGCTCAGCAGTGAGCCAAACTTGGCGGCTCAGCAGTGAGCCAAACTTGGCGGCTCAGCAGTGAGCCAAACTTGGCGGCTCAGCAGTGAGCCAAACTCTGCGGCTCAGCAGTGAGCCAAACTTGGCGGCTCAGCAGTGAGCCAAACTTGGCGGCTCAGCAGTGAGCCAAACTTGGCGGCTCAGCAGTGAGCCAAACTTGGCGGCTCAGCAGTGAGCCAAACTTGCCGGCTCAGCAGTGAGCCAAACTTGGCGGCTCAGCAGTGAGCCAAACTTGGCGGCTCAGCAGTGAGCCAAACTTGGCGGATCAACAGTGAGTCAAATTCTGCGGATCAACAGTAAGCCAAACTCTGCGGTTCAACAGTGAGCCAAACTCTGCGGCTCAATAGTGAGCCAAACTCTGGGGCTCAACGTACAGAAAAAATTACTTGTCAACTTGAAGGAAACAGATACAGACAGATACTAGGTGGGGGTGGCTGAAGGCAAGGCGCACCTCATACGCTCACACTCACACAACTCAGCCCTTTTGCGCTAAAGGATCCGGCCGGTACCCCCGCAACACACACTCTGGGTCACAAGTGCGGTCCGAGGATCTGTTGTCAGAAGCAGGGCCGGCAGTTTTCACTGGTTTACCCCCATCGCATCATGATGGCCGGTACCCCCCCCCCCCACCTACGACCATCTAGATAACGTGTTGCCAAGGGTGGGAAAGCACATCAGAGCAGCGTCAAAATCAACCATTCACTACCATTCTCCATCACGCCTGTTCTTTGCACGCTCTCTCGCTACTTCCACATTCAAGTCTATCCTTCCTAACACCTGCTTCACACCATCCATCCACTCAAATTTCGGTCTACCTCTAGGCCTACGGCCCCTCGCCTCCGCCTTCATCACATTTTTTACCATCTCCCTTCATCCATCTTCACCATGTGCCCGAAACATCTCGGAACGCGCGAACCCACTCGGTCCTTCAACCTCTTCACCATCCCCGTCCTTATTCGAAACCATGTCGTTAGTGAACCTGTCTCTCAGCGACACTCCAGCCATACTCCTCAAACATTTCATCTCGTAAACATTCATTCTTCTTCTCTCCTCTACTCTCACCCCCAAGTCTCAGCTCCGTATAGCATAGTAGGGACAACGACACCCTCATACATCATTCTCTTTGCTTCCATCACCAACGTCCTACAGATCATTACACTCTTCAGTGCACCCAACACTTAACACCCCTCCTTCACTCGCGCTTTCACCTCAGTTTCCTCTAGTTTTGTCTTCTCCACATGGAAGCCTAGATACTTGGAACACTGAACTTCTTCCAACAACTCTCCATTTAGAAGGAAACTAATTCTGCTCGCATCAACGGTCCTCGAGCATCTCATTACTTTTACCCACATTCACTCGACGCTTCCTCCTCTCACGCACTCGATCAAACTCGGACACCAGCCTACATAGCTTCTCCTCTGAATCAGCCACCATCTCTTCTGAATCAGTCATCCTTCCGCAAACAGCAACTGGCTCAACTGGCAACTCCGCCCATTCACTTCCAACAGCTCCACGCCACGACCCAGCACATTCGCGTTCACCTCCCTGACCACTCCATCCATGTTGAGATTGAACAGCCAGGGAGACATCACGCAGCCTTGTCTTAGATCCCCTTTCACTGTGAACCAATCACTCGCCTCGCTTCCCACTCTGACACATGCTCGGCTGCCAATATAGAGACTCTGCACCGCTTCCAACAGATTTCTGCCCATTCCATACTTACGCAACACCCTCCACAGCGCTTCCCTGTCAATCCTGTCGTATGTCTTCTCAAAATCCATTAGGGCCTAGAACACATTCTTTCCTTCTGCAAGGTACTTTTCACACACCTGTTTCAAAGCAAAGATCGGATCGGGACACCGCTACGGCTTTTAAAGCCAAAATTTTCCTTTCCAATTGATCTCTCCCATACAACTTACCGACCACACATAACAAACTGATACCTCTTGAGTTGCAGCATTCATTTTTATCTCCTTTGCCCTCATACAGTGGGACACTGCAAGCACTGCGCTACTCAATCGGTACCACGCCCACCACTAAACATATGTTCAGTAGCCTCACCACCCATTCGACAACCGTCATCCCACTTTTGTTCGGGCACTCAGTCGCAACACCATCCAGACCAGGGCTTTTCATGCTTTCATCACCTCCACTGCCTCCTGCACCTCTTCGCTAGTAATGCCCGCAACAAGTCCCTTTCAAAAAAACGGCATCCGCGCACCACCACCCGCAGCAACAATTTCAGCCTTTCTGTCACCCTCGACATTCAACAATTTATCAAAATACTCGGCCCACCTTTTCCGTACACCGCCACTTTCCGTCAAAAACTGGCCGATTTCATCTTTCACTGGTTCCTATTTCCGGTCTCTCCCTTTCTCACCCTCTTTACCTCTTTCCAGAACATCTTTTTGTTCTCCTCAAAATTATTGCACAACCATTTGCCTCACCTCGCATCAGCGTCCCTATTGGCTCTCCTCACCACTCGTTTTACCTCCTTCCACTTCTCCTTATAGTTATCATAGGTCACCCCCGACCGCACTTGCAAACACTCCTCAAAAGCTGTCCTTATCTGCGATACCGCTAGTTTAACCTCCTCGTTCCATCACTCGCAGATCTTCCGTCTGCACCCGCCCACTCGGCGCACGCCACGCACATTTCTCGAACATCTTAACATGGCATCTATGAATGTCTCTCATTCTTCCTCCACATCTTGCAGGTCCTGCCCTCTTACGTTGTCATATTCCTCGCTCAACGCATGAGCGCTCTCGCCACCACTGCACCATGGGCCATCCTCACCCATGTGTACTTGTGGATGTCTCGCTTCTTGAACAGGCTGTTTCCGACGATCAGCTCCTGCTCCATGCATCAACCTTTCAGGTTTTCTCCACTGTCGTTCCTACCAGGAACGCCATAACTCCCTTGAGGGGATTATAACAGATCAAACGCAGCCCACGTTTACGTGTAGTAAGAGAAATAACAAATTGCAACATTGGGAGTAATGAAAGGATGAATAAAGCACCCCAAGGATGGGGATTGAGCGTCCAAATTTACTGGTAGTCTGGCGGCCAGTGGATTGTGAATGAACAGCCCATTCAATTTGGGTCTTGAAACTCCTATTTACAGAGCATATTACCTCCATCACTTAAGAAATATTAGCCAAAGATAGTCTCACCTTTTCACGCTGAAAACCCCAGCTTACAGCTACCGTCTACGAGCTATTTAGAATATTGATATTTGTATCATGCAGTCCAACAGACAGCCTATTTTATACATCTCTGCCAAATCTTAATCAAGTTTAAAACATCAGTTTAGTAGCCCCGTTGACACCGTACTATCGACGGCTGTCACCAAGTGACTTCGCAAAATTTGGCGCCTTGTTCCCCGGAGGTAAACGAAGGCAGATCGACCAATGAGAAACTGAGTCGGCACAGCTGTTCGACCGTCACGGTGCTTGTTTTGGATTGGAGATCACGGCGACACATGCGATGAGTTTCACAGCGCCCATAGTACGCAAGCACGCGCAAGGTGAAAATGAGGTATACCGCCAGATGGCGCTTAGCGCTTGGAACTGAGACGGGAGATCAAACTAGAGGTTAAAAAAAACATTGAAAGTTATGCCACCGGAAGGCGCTGGGAGCGTTGAACTGTGACTTCAGAGAAATTCGAGGTTAGCAACACATTGTAAGTTATGCCGTTGGAAGGCGCTAGAAGCGTTGAACTGTGACGTCAGAGAAACTAGAGGTTAACAAAACTTTTAAAGTTATACCGCCAGATGGCGCTAGGAGCGTTGAACTGTGACGTCAGAGATACAACCAAAGGTAAACAAAATTTTCCTTATACAAAACAATTTGTTCTAAATTGCATTTGAGCTTCAGGAGTCGTTTGATTTCCTCTCCTACAGTTGATCTCTTTGACGAGCTGGTATTGACGTCACAATGGTACACCTTCCTTGCCGGTGACTGGTTTACAAGTGTTTACAAGTGTAAGAAGACTACAACAGGTCTATTGACTCAAACTTGGTTGCCTTTTGATAGCAAGTTCTGAAGCAAAACGTTTAAGAGAGCTTCGTGTGCCATTTCTGTTTCTAGAACATTAAGAAAAGGAACGGTTTAGCTATTTATCGGCAATTTATGTAGAATTTATCGAGTCGAGGCTTGAACGTTTCGATTGTATTGCTGTTTACAACCTCCGCAGGAAGTTTGTTCCATTCTTCGACAACTCAATACGTGAAGAAATTGTGCGTGATGTCGAGTGAGAAACGTTTCCCAACGATTTTGTATCCATTGTTCCTAGTCACTCCGTTCGTATCTCGAGTGAAAAGGCTCGCTCGGTCGACGTTTTCCTTACCCATCATAATCTTCCACACTTCAATCATGTCGCCTCTGACTCGACGTTTCTCTAGCGAATAAAGATGGAGTTCACGTAGCCTGTCGTCGTACGATTTATTCCGCAGCGAAGGAATGAGTTTGGCAGCTCGGCGTTGAACCTTCTCTAATTCAATAACATCTTTTCTAAGATACGGAGACCAAAATTGAACGGAATACTCGAGATGCGGTCTAACAAATGCTTTGTATAACTAGACCATTCTGTCTTTGATTCTGTACGAGATAGTGCGGGATATCATACCTAGCATTTTGTTGCCCCTCATGAAGGCATCGTTACATTGTTTGCTACTTTATAAGTCTTTACTAATGATGACACATAAATCCCTCTCTTCGGTGATGTGAATGAGTTTCTTTCCAGACATTGAATATTCGTGTTAGAGGTTATGAAGACCTATTTGCATAACTTAACATTTGTCTACATTAAATTTCATTTGCCACTTTTCTGACCAATCAACAATTTTGTTCAAGTCTAGTTGGATCTGCTGACACTCTAGTTCAATTTACACTGTTCCTTCTATCTTGGTGTCGTCTCCAAACTTGTTAATGTTTGAGAGCACGTTGCTATCGAGATTGTTAATGAATATTGTGTAGAGAACTGGACCTAACATGGATCCGTTAAGTACAACTCGCTGCCGTCTGTCCGTAAGCCAGCATTTTATACAGTTGTTAAGCTCACCTCGAATACCGATGCTGTGCAACTTACTAACTAGGCACTTGTGGGCGACTTTATCCAATGCCTTTTGGAAGTCAAGGTAAATGATATCGATTGGAGATTTCATGTCGTGGATTTCTTTATATTCTTGCAGAAAGTAGCAGGTTCTTAGGACAGGAACGGTTGTGTATGATTCTAAGAATTCTGTAATTTTATCCGTTATCAAACTTTCCATCAATTTGTTAATGACTGAAGTGAGACTAATTGGACGGTAGTTTCCGAGACACTTTTTGTCCCCTTTTTTAAAAATTTGGATAACATTTGCTTCTTCCATCAAGAGGAGCAGGTGCTTGCCAATGACTGAAGTGAGACTAATTGGACGGTAGTTTCCGGGACACTTTTTGGCCCTTTTTTTAAAAAATGGGGTAACTTTGGCTTCTTTCCATGTAGAGGAACAGGTGCCATATAAGAGAGAGTGGGTGAAAATGTTCGATAAATGTTCGGCGATTTCGTTTCTCGACTCTTATAGAATTCTGAGATGAACTTTGTCTAGACCTGGAAATTTTGCAACGTTCAATTTATCTGTATATTTGATATTTTCGGCGGGTGAAAAGTTCACTGTGCCGAGGGCTTCAATTAGTCTTTCCGCAATGATAACCTCAGGAATAGGATTATCCTGATTCTCTGGCGTAAAAACAGAACAAAAGTATTCATTAGGTAGGACACAAATTTTGGTGTCGTCCGTTTCCAGTTCACCAACATCGTTCTCGAGAGGAGCAATTACAGATCTTGTATTTGTTTTGCTCCAGATATAACTAAAAAATGGTTTCGGATTAGTTTTAGCGTTGGCAGCAATTTCATTTTCATAATCCTTCTTCTCGCGTTTCTGGACTGTCTTTAGACCTCTTCTGCTGAACAGCCCTCCTCCGCCCTCTCGGCCTTGTCTATGTGTGTGAAATAGTGAGTAACCGGGGAGAGTAAATTCGCCTGAATAATGCCTGGTGCTCAATTTCATCCACGATTCTGTGATTACTATTATGTCGATACTTTCATTCATTGCAGGGATACCTAGTTCGTCGATTATGTCTCGGAGACTTCTAGCGTTCACATAGTAACATTTGAGAGTACCGTCAGTCACATTGACTTGATTTTCTTGACTCAATCTTCTTCTACTATGAGGCCTTGTGTCAGAGCAAAGACTTTGGATTATGGTTACTCGGGATGTGCGAGCGGACCGGCGACTATTGCCTCGAACTCGGACTGGACTGATGGCAGGAACTTTTTAGCTAGGACCTGCGGCGATGTTTTGATGGGCTTTTGGATTTGTTGTGTATCTAGTGTTGAGACGAGCGGACCCTTGGACGAGCTTATATTGACGTCACAATGGTTCACCTTCCGTACCGGTGACCAGCAGTTTAGCAGCGGCTGTAATTTTCTCCTTTTGGAGCAAAATATTTTTTTGACGTCACTGGACCTCGCAGACGATCCAATGATTTGACCAGACGCTTTCTTTGGACCGTGGCCACGCCGCTCACGCCCCCTTGTTGCGGTGCATGTACAGGCCGACTACCTACGTTCATCATGAGCTCGTGCGCACCTTCAAACACCGCCACCGATGTCACAGCCCACGGCGCATTGTACGTCTTTTGTCCCAACTGCAATGCATACTGCCCTCGCTTCTCCACTTCTAAGTCTTGCCCCAGCTGCTGTTATTACTGCCCCCGCTACTCACGTTCTAACTCTTGCCCAAGCTGCTGTAATTACTGCCCTCGCTTCTCAGTTTCCAAGTCTTGCCCCAGCTGCTGTGATTACTGCCAGTTACTGCCTTCATATCCAAGTCGGGAAAAGATAACTATGTAAGTAAAATTACTTCGCTGGAAACTCGCTTATAAAGTGCAATTCTTGGCCTGAAAAAAGTGAAGCGCAATCAACAACTGGCAGAAGAAGCATAATGAAGCAACAGCAGCTCTACAAGAGAAGCATAATGAAGCAACAGCAGCTCTACAAGAGAAGCATAATGAAGCAACAGCAGCTCTACAAGAGAAGCATAATGAAGCAACAGCAGCTCTACAAGAGAAGCATAATGAAGCAACAGCAGCTCTACAAGAGAAGCATAATGAAGCAACAGCAGCTCTACAAGAGAAGCATAATGAAGCAACAGCAGCTCTACAAGAGAAGCATAATGAAGCAACAGCAGCTCTAC
>SDVV010039133.1:0-10660 GCA_016164225.1 Gammarus roeselii | reverse complement strand
AAGCCAACATTGTGTAGTAAGCCAACATTGTGTAGTAAGCCAACATTGTGTAGTAAGCCAACATTGTGTAGTAAGCCAACATTGTGTAGTAAGCCAACATTGTGTAGTAAGCCAACATTGTGAAGTAAGTCAACATTGCGTAGTAAGCCAACATTGTGTAGTAAGCCAACATTGTGTAGTAAGCCAACATTGTGTAGTAAGCCAACATTGTGTAGTAAGGCAACATTGTGTAGTAAGGCAACATTGTGTAGGAAGGAAACATTGTGTAGGAAGGAAACATTGTGTAGTTAGGCAACATTGTGTAGTTAGGCAACATCGTGTAGTAAGCCAACATTGCGTAGTAAGCCAACATTGTGTAGTAAGCAAACATTGTGTAGGAAGGAAACTTTGTGTAGTAAGCACAACATGACAAAAGTAACCAAAATTTGAGTGCATTCAAATTAACTATTTATAAATTAAGAGACCATTTAAATAATTGAAACTTTTCACATCATCTTCTGTAAAATAAGAAAGTAAAAACCAAAGTTTTGCATCTCTAGATTTGCTGTGACAAGGTAAATAAAAATCATGAATAAGAAGCCAGAAGGCCTCCATTACGTTGGGTTGCTATTAATGTAATGTTGTGCTATGCATAAAAACGTAGTAACTACCTTATGTACCATAATAGTTGCATCGCGAAAGGTTTGGCAACTAATTCACTAGAAACATTTTGCTTTTTATACAAACAAAAAACTAGCTGCTGGCCATCCCTGTGTGCGTGTGAAGATATTATGGTCTCCAGCTAAACGGTTGAACATTTCTCCCACCGAGGGCGTTGTCTGCTTTGCTCCGCCAACTCTATTGCCTTCGGCGGACAATTGACAGGGAAGGTGTTTGCAAGCACTTGTACGTGGGCGGAGCCTGTCGTCTTCTAACGTCTGAAGGAGGCTGCTGCGCATCCTCTGACCACCTCTCCAGCATACGGGTAGTTGCAACACTGGCTGCCTACAGCGTATGCTCGCGACATTTTGTCTTTGTCAACAGCTGCTCCCTACAGTCCCTTTCAATTTATTGTTGAAAAATTACTGCTGTGTCAACCTAATCTAGCCACCCTTACTATTTCGTGGAACGGCTGTAGCTATATACATAATTGCTGTTTCAACCTAATCTAGCCACCCTTACTATTTTGGGGAACGGCTGTATACACTTAATTGCTGTGTCAACCTAATCTAGCCACCCTTACTATTTCGTGGAGCGGCTGTATACACTTAATTGCTGTGTCAACCTTATCTAGCCACCCTTACTATTTCTTGGAGCGGCTATATACACTTAATTGCTGTGTCAACCTTATCTAGCCACCCTTACTATTTCGTGGAGCGGCTGTATACACTTAATTGCTGTCAACCTAATCTAGCCACCCTTACTATTTCGTGGAGCGGCTGCATACACTTAATTGCTGTGTCAACCTAATCTAGCCACCCTTACTATTTCGTGGAGCGGCTGTATACACTTAATTGCTGTGTCAACCTAATCTAGTCACCCTTACTATTTCGTGGAGCGGCTGTATACACTTAATTGCTGTGTCAACCTAATCTAGCCACCCTTACTATTTCGTGGAGCGGCTGTTTATACCTAATTTCTGTGTCGACCTAATCTAGCCACCCTTACTATTTCGTGAACGGCTGTATATACTTCATTAGATACATTAGTTTTGGTGTCGTTCAGTTTTGATGTCCGTCGGTGTTACCGCCCTTTCGGTGTTGTACCAAGTCACTATTTTTTTGGTGCTCGAGCTAGGTTCTTGTTAACGCTCTTATTACCGAGTTCTCAAAATTGTCTAGCTACTGAGGGTGTAATTTGCCAACTAAGTACCTAAATGGGTAGCTACTCTTAAGTGCGAACAAGTTTTATAATCGAAATTAGGGCAGAAAGCTTGATCACGGGAACACTTGTGAAATATTATCTTTATTTTCATGAATTATTCTGGGCACGTCGAGGCTGGAGGATTGTAAGGCCAAGACCAGCTAAAATACTCCTATCACTTCGGTATCTGTACACAGCTGCCTCTTCATTGGGAATCGCATATGTGCATGCATATAAAGCGCTGCCTCTTTCCTGATCCTGGGGCCAGCGTGGCTAACACGCCATAACTGCTGAGCAGCAAAAGGCAGGACCAGTTTTGTGTCTTAATCTCTACTAGGCGAGCCAACGCGTCTTAGCCGACTAACCTTCCCGTGGGCTTCTTATTGCCGGCTGGAATTAATTCACATTGTTATTTATTGCTTCTTATTTATTCAACTGAAAATGGAGCGTGCAGATGTCGTGATTTATTGAACAAATGACTATGGCAACTGTATATTTTATGTTTATGACCAGTTGTTATGCACCGTTACTAAATGCATTTAGTAGAGAAGTGCATAGATCTCTGCCATACCTATTTACTTGGATTCTCAAGTGTTATTACTCGACTTAAAGCTTTCGACTCATGACCAAAAATTTTGATAGCCGGTTACTGTACATTAAGTGCTTACGGTTACCGTACATTAAGTGCTTACGGTTACTGTACATTAAGTGCTTACGGTTACTGTACAGTAAGTGCTTACGGTTACTGTACATTAAGTGCTTACGGTTACTGTACATTAAGTGCTCATTGTTACTGTACATTAAGTGCTGACGGTTACTGTACATTAAGTGCTTACGGTTACTGTACATAGAATGCTTAAGGTTACTGTACATTGAGGGCTTACTGTTACTGTACATTAAGTGCTTACGGTACTGTACATAGAATGCTTAAGGTTACTCTACATTGAATGCTTAAGGTTACTCTACATTGAATGCTTAATGTTACTCTACATTGAATGCTTACGGTTACTGTACATTGTATGCTTACGGTTACTGTACATTGAAAGCTTACGATTACTGTACATTGAATGTTTACGGTTACTGTACATTGAATGCTTACGGTTACTGTACATTGAATGCTTACTGTTACTGTATAGTGTACATTAAATCCTTTGATGCTTAGTTCTATAGGTATATTATTTCCCGGTGACGTCAAAGAGGATTCAGATAGATAATTATTTTTTCGCACCAATTCTGGAAACAGCGAAAAAATTCAAGTTCCACGTTTTGCCGTACTCACAACATTGACTTTTTATATGCATTGAGATACATATCGTTACTTGTGAACAATGCAATTGTATGAAATCCTACCCGAAATCGTGGACCTTGGGTTTTTGCAGATGTTGAGTGAGGAGCAGCTGAAGCTGACCGTCATCGAGTATGGGATAAACCCTCCTACCGTACCTTTTAAACTTGCCTATATAATAGGGCGTGCAATGGGAGCAAATATAGTTTCCTTCTTATCTTGTCGAATAACTTGAAGATAAATTACTTGACAAAGTGGAGAGAGGAGGACGTCTAACTTCGAGAAGAATCTCCATTGACGCATCGGTTGGTCGAGCAAGATCTACTCTGCGTCCCACGCAAGTTTTTTGTGGTAATGCGTTTATAACTTAAGATTGTATTGCGGTTTGAAAAAGGGGATTGCAGCGCACTCTTTATAGTAAACAAAGCAAACCTAATCTTCACGTGTAGGTTACTAGAGATCTGTTGTTATCATCGCCCCCTTTTTTTCGCTGTGTCTAGAAAATCGCTCGCTTTCATCGATACTTGTAAACATTTTAGTTAGGAATTTTTGACGAAAATTAATAAATATTTGAATGCATGCATACATTTATACTCTTGCATCAAATTGATGCATTATTAATCCAAGAGGTGAGAATTTTGTGAGCTGATAGCAATAGCAAAGATTTAAATTCATTTTTGAAACCTCTTTCTATGAAGGTTCTTTAAATTTTACCAAACGTTATACTAGAAGTATCGGTATAGTCTTGAAGTTAGGTTTCGGCATCAGCTGAAATTTGGGTATCGGCGTATCTCTAATTAATAGCAAACACTACCTCCGAAGCAGTCTCATAGCAGATCAATGAATTGTTACTCAAACCTAATAGTTATCTGCGCAAAATCATACGTCGACGGTTAATGTTCAAGGCCTAAAGAAAAGAGGCTCTTCAAGTACTAGAAGCTGGAGTTTCCTTCTTTGAATTCCAACCTTGTCGATAGTTGAAGAGGGCAAGTCAAATTTTCATTACGTCAACGGATTTGCGATTTATTATTCAAGATTTTTGCGGTTAGAATTGCACGCAACTTTTCTTTCGCTGGTGCGGATACCTTCTGTCGCTTGTAGAGATGTGGGTGAAGTTCCTACCACCTGCCTTTCTCGTCTGTCCATTGAGGAGCAGATCCGTAGAATTTGCTGGATGATTTACTCGGACTACTGAAACCCAACACCGCACCGCATCCTGACAGGGTGGCGAATCGGACCCTGATCCACTGAGATCTAACACCGCACCGTATCCTGACAGGGTGTCGAATCGGACCCTGATCCACTGAGACCTGACACCGCACCGTATCCTTACAGGACGACGAATCGGACCCTGATCCACTGAGATCTAACACCGCACCGTATCCTTACAGGACGACGAATCGGACCCTGATCCACTGAGATCTAACACCGCACTGTATCCTTACAGGATGACGAATCGGACCCTGATCCACCGAGATCTAACACCGCACCGTATCCTTACAGGACGACGAATCGGACCCTGATCCGCTGAGATCTAACACCGCACCGTATCCTTACAGGGCGACGAATCGGACCCTGATTTATGTTTGTGAGGAGGGGGGGTGTGGGGAGGCAGGAAGTATTCCGAATCCTCTATGAAATGATTTCCCTCTACGGCAAATTGAAATGGTCATGTTAATTTGCAGCAATGAAAGTTTGGGCACTCATGAACACGCTAGTGGTTGCGCTATTCATCTGAGTACGAGCTAACATATTAATTGTTCGGGTGAATGAAGACGCTGATCTTAGTCCCACTTTGGCATTATTACACCTCATGCATCGCTGCATGTGCTCCAAGATAGTACTCTCAATTGATTCACCTGTTCTTTCACCTGCCGGGTCTGAGACGAGGCCTGCCTCATCATCTGTTGATAACCCACCAAATTGATGGACCTGTTTTCTCACCTGCCTGGTCGGAAACGAGGCCTGCCTCATCATCTGTTGATAACCCACCAAATTGATGGACCTGTTCGCTCACGTGCCTGGTCTGTGACGAGGCCTGCCACATCATCTGTTGATACTCCACCTAATTGATGAACCTGTTCTCTCACGTGCTTGGTCTGGGACGAGGCCTGCCTCATCACCTGTTGATAACCCACCAAATTGATGGACCTGTTCTCTCACGTGCCTGGTCTGGGACGAGGCCTGCCTCATCACCTGTTGATAACCCACCAAATTGATGGACCTGTTCTCTCACTTGCCTGGTGTGGGACGAGGCCTGCCTCATCACGTGTTGCGGCGCTGGTGAAAGTGATGTGATGATGGCCTCTGCTCCGCCCTCCGTTGGCTGCGGGTACAGACTGCTCTTAGTGGATCCTGTACACTTATGGTTTAGATGAGGGTAGTCAAAACATTGCTCATTTGTGGTGAAGTATCGTACAGGGTTTATCACATGTCAGAAAAATCCGTACGGCAACACTGGTGCGCCCTGGACTCCCAAAACGTGTTGACCTGCAGGAAGTTATCAATGAGCCCCATCGACAAGGTAGCTAACCTGTATTAAAACAGCAAGGACAAGTAACATGGCACGATCTTCGCTGCTCCGGGATCTTACTGTCATCACATCATGGCGGCGATTGTCTAGGTTTCGACCTTACTGCTCCTAAAGACCATGTGTACACGCTTCATGGCAGACTGTGCTGGTGGTTGGAGCTTGAACACTCCTTATGGCGCACCGCTGGCGCCGGCGGTGCCGAATGACGGCGCTGCTCCACGGGGTGCCGCTGCGTGATGATGTCTGGCGTAGAATGGGTTGGTCAAGTGGACGGGAGTAGGGAGGGTGAAGTTGGAGGACGCCTTTCATAAATCAAAACTTTGAACCAACTGACGTATGCAAATCTCAGTGTTTTAAATGCTGATCACTGTCTGAACCAACTGACGTATGCAAATCTCAGTGTTTTCTATGCTGATCACTGTCTGAACCAACTGACGTATGCAAATCTCAGTGTTTTCTATGCTGATCACTGTCTGAACCAACTGACGTATGCGAATCTCAATGTGTTTTCTATGCTGATCACTGTCTGAACCAACTGACGTATGCAAATCTCAGTGTTTTCTATGCTGATCACTGTCTGAACCAACTGACGTATGCGAATCTCAATGTGTTTTGTATGCTGATCACTGTCTGAACTAACTGACTTATGCAAATCTCAATGTGTTTATATGCTGATCACTGTCTGAACCAACTGACGTATGCCAGTCTTAATATGTTTTATATGCTGATCACTGTCTGAACTAACTGACTTATGCAAATCTCAATGTGTTTATATGCTGATCACTGTCTGAACCAACTGACGTATGCTAATCTCAATGTGTTTTACATGCTGATCACTGTCTGAACCAACTGACGTATGCCAGTCTCAATGTGTTTATATGCTGATCACTGTCTGAGCCAACTGACGTATGCCAGTCTTAACGTGATTTATATGCTGATCACTGTCTGAACCAACTGACGTATGCCAGTTGCACTGTGTTATATGCTGATCACTGTCTGGCTTGCAGAGGCAATCGCCACATGCTCAGTGGCGCACCCAGATTTATTTGAAGGGTGGGGCATTGCTGAGAAATAGTGCCTCACGCATAATTTAATACTCGGTTCTATACCATTTATTTGCAATGGGGGATAGGCTCAATAGCTCCGTGGCCCCCTCTGTGTGTGCCACGTCACCTGGTGACGGATGTGAGAGGTTGGAATTATTGAAATCCTACTTTGAGTGTACAGATGTTCCCGGCCCATTCGTGATGTAGACCTATGGATGGCTTTGATAGCTATAGTGTTGTCTACTGGCACAGTGTCCGAGTCAAAACGACGTTAACCAATGTTGCGTACTCAATTGTGGCGGTTTTATGTTATGGCATCATCTTGAGTCAACTGCCAAGGACTCGTCAAATACGGTTGACGAATATTAACGCCTTGTCACTAAGGTAGGGTCCGAAGCTGGAATTTGCAATCGATGCTGTCCGGCTTGGCCAAAAACGTTTTTTCAGACATGAAACCCATTTTCCGTCAACGTCCTTGGAGATGCCAAGCCCACATTCCGTCACCGTCCTCACAGATGCCAAGCCCACTTCCCGTCAACGTTCTTACAAATTCCATGCCCACTATCAACGCTCTTACAGATTCCAAGCCCACTTCCCTTCAATTTCCTTACAGATGCCAAGCTCACTTCCCGTCAACGCCCTTACATATACCAAGCCCCCTTCCCGTCAATGTCCTTACAGATGCTAAGCCCACTTCCCGCCGACGTCTTTACAGATACCGAGCCCACTTCCCGTTAATGTCCTTATAGATGCCAAGCCCTCTTATAGCCAACGTCCTTACAGATAACAAGCCCACTTTCCGCCAGCGTCCTTACAGATGTCAATCCCACTTCCAACCAACGTCCTTAGATACCAAGCCCACTTCCCGTCAATGTCCTTACAGATGTCAATCCCACTTCCCGTCAATGTCCTTACAGATGTCAATCCCACTTCCCGCCAACGTCCTTACAGATGTCAATCCCACGTCCTATGAGCTTAATACTGTACAGTTGGTGACGCAACCATTTGTTTTGAGCTCAAAACTGTACAGTTAGCGACACAACCATTTGCTTCGAGCTCAATACTGTACAGTTGGCGACACAGCTATTTGCTTTGAACTCAATACTGTACAGTTGGCGACACAGCTATTTGCTTTGAACTCAATACTGTACAGTTGGCGACACAACCATTTGCTTCGAGCTCAATACTGTACAGTTGGCGACACAGCCATTTGCTTTGAGCTCAATACTGTACACTTGGTGACACAACCATTTGCTTTGAGCTCTAAACTGTACAGTTGACGGCACAACTATATGCCACGAGCTCAGTGTTGTAGATATAACGACAAAACCATATGCATATGCTCAGCACCCTACAGCTGATGATAAAACTATACCTGCTCATCAGTACCTATATAGCTTTAGCTACCAGGTCTCCTGACGCTCTCACCAACCAGGACATGTCGTCCCAGCTCTGGGTCGGCGCAGCTCTGTCCACTAAAGTCACGCCAGCCAACTCGTGACCAAACTCATCAGTCACGCTAACGTGACGTCTGTCACGGGCCGTCTGTCGCCGCCTCTCAGCTTATCGTTCGTTGACGTCCGGGCCGGGCCGCTGAGATGTGCTATAAATACGTTAATCCTGAAGTCCTGTTTTAAACATCACAGTAATGATATTGGTCGCAATTTGTCTTTGCGTGCGGCCGTCTCTTCTTGGATTTGTGTACAGTAGCGGTGGGATTCGAACCGACTTAGGATAAATAATAATCTTGCATGGAGTGTTTCCGCTGCGCATTCAAACTCGATACTGTTCTTGTATAGAGCTCGCACACTCACAATGTTGAACACCGGATGTGGATGAATAATGCATGGAGCTGTTAAAGATGAAGCTGAATAATGAAGGGAGCTAATATACTTAGATGTGGATGAATAATGCTGGCAGCTATTATGGATGTGGATGAGTCCTTTAGGGAGCTATTATAGATGTGGATTAATAATGCAGCGAGCTATCATATTTTTATCTAGAAACGCACGTGAATTCAAGCGCATTGTTGTTCATCAAAGAAATAGTATAAGAGTATATTACAACATATTGCGAGTTTGTAGTCGATTGTTTATTTATGGTGCGACGAGAGTTGCCATTGAATACGATGGACCAAATGTGATCATTATCGTGAAAAAATAAACCATTCCTCCATAATGAAGTTTTTCCTTCTGCTTGAAAATTTGTGAATTTCATAGGCTTGTTTGAATTCACTACCGTGTATTCCAATAATTTTAAAATACACAGTTTACTAGATAATATCTGGAAACTATAGTAATTATACAATTAATGGAATAGTTGATATTTATATATTTTTTATATCCACAGAATTTGAAACGGTAGCGAAATGTTCTCACTGCCGTGAATATCAGTACATCAGCAACGAGGTGAATTTATTATTCTGGCCACATTTGGCAGTCACCTATGATCTTGAACAGTTTATCCCTTTAAGACTCGAGGCACCACCACACGAAGACCTGGGTTCTTTGTGTTCACATGCTTCATAACGTCTCTCTCCTTCAACCTCCTTCCCTCCCTCCCATTTCCTAAACAGGAGTCGTCTCCCTCCCCCTCTCCCCATTTCTCAAGTAGGAGTCTGAAGGATCCATCCTCCACCTGCTCTCCCACGCACACCCCCATCACCCTATCTGCCGGCACTGTTCCTACATGTCGGGCATTACCAGCAACTGACCTTCACTCTCCTCTCGGCAGTAAACTCATCTTCACTGGTACTAAGTGGAGTCCATCAGCCATTTTGGTTGTAAGAATTTGATATCCATTAGCGCAGGTATTTTTGTCAATCTTCCGCGTTGTCGCGGGGGGATTGGTAGGAGGGCGATCGGTCGTGAAGCGGCACTCCATGAGGCTTTTTGGGATATCTGTCTTGGTTACGTGGGAATGTTCCTGGAAAAAGTACTGTTTTCTTTGGTAAAATGACTTTTCGGCAACTATACTTCTTCTCTGTAGGTATAAGTTTGGTAAGTGTACACAAATCACTGTGTGATATGGATTGGAAACAACTTATTGATCAGGCAATCAGTGTGGAGGAAACCAAGAATAATTTTCATGATATACTATTGCAAGTGTGTTTACAACTTTGCTCAAATGAATTAATCTATCCCAAATGAGCAAGTATTATTCAGACAGAAAAACGTTCGTGAAAAGGCGAGCAATTGACCATAAAAGAATGGAAAGAAGGAAACCCATAGAGAAGAGGAAATAAAAAGAAGTTATCGTCCTAATTAAAAAAATGCGTAAAAGATTTGCACGATGAAGAATTACTGGGAAGAGAAAATGAAACGAGAGCTGTTGAAAAAAAATAAGAAGTTCCAAAGTTTTCTTTGCTTGTGCAGCCAAATTTGAAACGCCTAAAACTTGAATTTCCCTTCAATGGATGAGGCCGGTCGACTGGTAGAGGGAAACAAGGCAAGGAACAAGTAGTCGAGGGAAGAAGACAAACGCATATTTAGTATCAAAAAAATTGAACTCAATCACATTCTGAGATCGCCATGGAATTGTCAATGAAATAACAAGAGTCATTGTTGTAGGTGACCGGCAGCAACGGCAAAGTCTGACCGGAGCCACCTGATCGGGTGACGTGTCAATCCTGTGCTCATCTGCTTCTGCCAGTGCGGTGCAGTTTGCTCGGGTAACACACAATCCTGTGCCTCTTCTATTCATTCTTCAATCCGAGGCCATCTGCTAAGGTGATGCGTCAACTCTGCTCTCTTCTATCTTCATAAATCCGGGGTAATCTGCTCGGTCGGGTTACGTGTCAATCCTGCTCTCCTGTACCTTCATCAGTCCGGTGCTGTCTGCTCAGTCGGGTTACGTGTCAATCCTGCTCTCCTGTACCTTCATCAGTCCGGTGCTGTCTGCTCGGTCGGGTTACGTGTCAATCCTGCTCTCCTGTACCTTCATCAGTCCGGTGCT
>SDVV010039132.1:0-10661 GCA_016164225.1 Gammarus roeselii | reverse complement strand
TTTCAGAGAGACAGATGAATATATGCAACTAAATCCAGTTGTTTTTTATGCATAATAAAATGCAAAAACTAATTGTTTGCGGCGCATAAGCTACATGTAACGAGGGTGTCAGTGCGAATAATAAATTATATTATATCTTTCTAATTCAATACATTACCTCGACTCCAGTATCACTACTGAACATCTAAATTTGACCGTGGGTACCAATTGCTTGATTGCCCAAAAAACATCTATAAATGTTATCACTGGGGTGTTAGAGCGCCAAATTTTGAAATTTGTATAGTCCATAGCAAAAAATGAAGTGTGCTGTTGAGTCACTTTCATTAATGTTTCTCGTACTATGTTGTGTACATGTTTTTAATCAATGTTATCACGTTTACCGAAGGAACCTACATCGTGAAACTCCCTCGAAAGTCATTGAACCCCACCGCCACATGATCATGTCGTCGTCGACCACCCTGACGTGGTAGTAGCCCGTGCGCTAACCGGGCCCCTGGCCCACCGACAAAACTCACACGAGAGCCAGACCGTCTTTTCCCTATGGAGCAGGCAGTGAACTATCACCAGCGTCATTCCCCATCTCCTTCTCCATAACGATGAGCTAGAATCCAACCCTGATCCCGACGTGTACCCATGTCCCACCTGCTGTGTCCTTACGTGCTCCTCGTTGTGGCGATACAGTACCAATGTGGGTCAATGACACATTACATAAAGCAATGCTCTGGTGTACTCAATAATGGAAATATACAACATAGGTGGCAATGCATTAACTTCCACACAAACCCACAACGTTGGGACAAACCTTAAAAATACAACCTTTCCTCTCGCACTATCATCCGATACCCTCCCCTCCTGGAAGGTTCATCTCTTGTGCGTAGCGACCTCGCCGGTTCCGACAGCGGCAGCGTTTCCTCCACTGTCGCCACGGACTCCCCTCCTACACCCGCCCGCCTCCTCATCTAGACTCTCCCCATGAAACCTAACGTCTCCTCCTGCACCACCACAGAAAGAAACAATGACGGGTACCTAAATGTATTACAAATGAACAAAAACGGTATTGACTGAAACAAATAGGGTCCAAACACTTCGTCCACATGCAGTTCATTCACATAGCCGTGCTCCAGAAAACTATATTCAAACAAAAATCAAAGGCACAAGCGTCACGATCGTCTAAAAAATGACAGCAGCGGCGTCAGACTCATTTTACTCGTACATAAAAATCTTCCCTCCAGTCACAATTGCTCGCACTCTTGCACAACTTCCTCTCTACAAAACACTCGAGTTGTTGTCCGTACTCATTCAAATCCAAAAGAAGCAATACAATATATTCAACGTATACATTCCTTCATCTAGCAATACACACCGCACTTAGACTAACTCAACACCAACACTAACACTCATGCTGTTAGTGACTGTTAGGGACACGACAATGCTTGACCACTACACGAAACACTGACAGAAGAGGTAATGAACTCATTTACCTACTAGACCGATACACACCCACTAGCACACCTCTATATCCTGACACTCAACGGACCTCAACTGATGTCTCACTCAGCTCTTCCAATCTCGCTCTAAGCTGTTGATTGGCAGTCCAACAAGACCGACACCTCTGACCCCCTGTCAATATATATCAATTATCAACTTCGATCCCAATCCACAACAAGCATCATCATACTTTGTTTGTACCTACGAGAGATTAAATGGAACGAAAACACTGCCTCAATAGAATCGGCTTTACAAGTCTTTGACATTACTCAATAAACATCTATTGACACCGTCACAAAGCCCATCACCACCGTGTTTAACCTTGTAGACTGACATCACATACCCGCCGGTTCATCCGTGGCTTCAATCCAACGTTCTCGGCCCTCATTAGGCGTGGAAATCACCAGTAAAACCCTTTCCGTTGTTTAACATCCACCATCTAGAGAATCATCTAGATTCAAATTCTTTACTCAGAAACAGATGCAGACATTTGGGAGCAGCAAGCGAACCTGTGGTGGGATATGCACAAGCCATATATACAGAAATGAGACAATTCTACCATTCAACACTCACATCATACCATCTGATCATGAACAAGCAGATATACTCAACAAACACTAAGCAAACACTTACCGCTACCACACCATCCTAAAAAATTAAAATACCCAAACAGTTACACGAAATGCAGTATAATCAAAAGATTGACGCTCCCATTTCATCAGCCATGATCATAGCCGCCATCAATCAGGCCCAAAACTCCTTGGCAACACGCTCCTAGGTCCATACGTCATCAGGACTCTCAAAGACATCAGTATCCTTTCTCATTCTACAAAGCACCATACCCGACAAAAAGAAACATTTGAAAATCCTACTTACCCTGAACCCAGCAAAGTGCTTATTTGGCCAGCCACATTCAGACCTTTTTCTCTCATTCAGAATAACTCCGAAATTTTTGACAAACTGGTCCGAAATAAAATGTATGCCCATTTACAACTACCCTCCACACTGCACGGTTTCGACACAATACTCCCCAACCCAAGCCCCTCCCCAACCATACACAGACCATTCATGTAGGCATGTTCGAAAAGTAGCCAGACAACTCACCCTGGCCCAGTTTATAAGTAAGTCCTTCAACAGTTCTAAGACACGTCCTCATCAGCAAAATACGTGACTCGCATTCATCCAAACTACAAGATGTGGCTTCCTAATTTCCGCTCTGACAGACATACAAACATAGTCAACAATAACAAGCCGTCGTGTACACGCTACTCCCCCCAACATTTTCCCTGGAGACTCTTCAACCCCTTCATGCAAAACCTGCCCATACCATCACAACCCAACACCTACATCAGCTCATACGCAAATTCGATCATCGCACAGCACCACAAACACGAGACCGCAGCAGCGCGTTTCCCACAACACCTGAACTCTCTTGAAGCCTAGTTGCAGGATAACTGAATGTGTGTGTCCGCAAACAAATCATTCCGCACATTATTAACACAAGACAACAGTGACACAGCATCCACTATCATGCCATACTCAACAAAAGACACTCTATATCCTATAGTCCCACTACCACGATTCTTGGAGTCGCATACAACGCAGGAATGACGTTTAACCCTCCGACAAACAAAATCAGCAGCTGGACTGAACGTGACCTGGGCACTTACCACAACTATACACGGACACTCCAAGGAAACTATTACAACACTACTCAAACAATTCACCAGATCCGTAATTTCACAGGCAAACACTGCCTGGTTCTCTGAATTTGGTCCCACACATATTAACTCTCTACAAATAATGCAGAACACTGCCTTATGCATCGCAACGGGCTTTACACCGACCTCACCCATTCCACATCTGAATGAGGAAACCATGGTCCTTCCTTCAAAACATCATTCCGATCTGAGGGGAACACAATTTTTCAACCATACAGTGGATCCGGCTCATCCCTGCCACTACCCACTGACCCCACGTCAAACCCAGCGAAACATTCATAACATGCCGGCAGCGCACTTCGGCTCCTTTTACAGCAACATTCTCTAACCTACAGACAACATATCAATTCATAAACAGATTCACTCACACAAACTTCACAGCTCCTTCGCTGGCCGATTGTAGAGCCATCACAGTCCTACTGAGTCTCCCACCGGGGATAGACGTAGAGGAGTTGGAGTTTCTACGATGCCGAGACGCGCCCATCACAGTCGAGCACTTCATGACGTCGTGCCCAGTCATTAAAGCTGTTAGGCTCGATCATAATATCAGTTCGGTGCGTGATTTGTGGTAGCGCACGCAGACCTCATCAATTTTATCAGGAGTGTAGATCAAACACAGGGCCTGCATCGGTTGTAACATTCCAAACCTTAAACATATCGGTTGGTATCCGGGAATTTAGGTGGTGAAACCTTCCTGTCCTTCCACCACAGCAGGAGCAAGAGCTAAGCTACAGAAAAAATCGAGCGAAACATGACGTCGAGCCCTGCTATTGCAACCAGGAGGCTCGATCATAGTATCCCGTCGGTGCGTGAGCTGAGGGATCGCTTGCGAGACAGCATCAATTTTCTCAGTGGTTTTGGTCTAACATTGGAGCTTGCACCGGTGGCAATATTCCCTACGGACACATGCCGGGGGGTATCCGGTGTTTGAGGCTGTGCGCCGGCTGTGGCTCCTCTACAGCAGGAACAATTAGGGCTAAAACACGACCCCAATAACAACATCTATTGATAAAGCATAAGTTGCAGCGAATACCCAAATAGTAAGATTACCGCAATCCGATATCTCAATTAACAAAGAATTTGAACCATTCACAACAACAGTGGAAACGCGCGAGAATACTTCCCGACAAAGAAGTGTCCACCACTTACCGTGCGCGATAACAAACAAGTCTCCTCACCTTCTGTTTTTTGCTGCCCCTTCAATACAGAGCCAGCACACTCCCACCTCGCTCAGGAAGGTGTATTTATTTGGCAAGTGAATGTATTTACTCGCGATTTTGTTTCTCTCACTTGGTATTAAGGACTACCACGACTAGCTCCTACTCTCAGACATTATCGTTGTTGCTGGCGATAGTGATGATAGTCTGTCCTTTTTTTTTCACCCTGTTTACAGGGCCAACACAGCCTCACGCCGCTGGGGAGGGTGTATGTGGCGGACCCTGACGACTGGGATGCCGGGGAGAAGGAGTGGAGGTGGCGCGGACCAGTACACCCTTTGTTTGCTCTCGACACTGCCACGGGAAACTTGGCAATGAAACCGACCACTCCAGACGGCAGGTGATTGGGCGCTGGCAGGTAGGTGATTGGTCGCTGGCAGATGATTAGGCCCTACCAGGAGATTCTCTCTAGATGAAGCTTTGACAAGCAAGGGGGGGGGGGGAGGAAGGGACGCCTTATCCAAAGGATTCAGACTTTCAAGGTTGTACTGCGTGATGGTTTGAAAAGAGGTTGGGAGAACACCACTTGAAAGGGACGAGAAAGGGATTGGGCAATCCTTATCAAATGATGTGCTTACGCAAAACTTATTCGTTTTATAACAAAACCTCTTGCAAACGAGGGAGGAGGGGAGGGGCGTGGCACTGTAGCCCCCAGATCTCGTGCGATGCCCCAAAGTAGACAGTAACGCTTGTGCACTGATCATTTGTTCCTTAACGGAACAAACTGCATTGATGACCTCAACCTTTAACCGAAACACCAATATGAACACTTAAATGCATTGTTTTATGTTAAATAAGACCATCAATCACCTCAGTTTTCAAGTCAAATTACCATTTTATTGATCTCCTGGGTCCATGGCCTCGTCACCTGTCAACAATCTCGACGACGATTATGTGGAGACTGCAACAGTTTAACCAAAAGAATCTAACACTTTTTTAAGTATAATTCCAGGTAGAAATAATAAAAAATATCACAATACACAAATAATATGAACCAAATCTTCGTCACCGTCAGCTGTTCTTGAGACAATTTAAATGTACTTCCACATCCCAACAATCAAAGGTTATCGTTCGAGGACCTCTTTATTCGCCATTGTTCAATACGTCTACACCCAAGAAAACATTATAATGAAATAATGATTTCGATAAAAATAAGTAAATAAATTGGGTCAACTGACAATAAAACAGAAAACTGAGAATAGAAAATGACCGACATGGGAATGTATATGAAATTGACTCAGAAAATGTTTCGTTCACGAATGACAAATGCTGAAACTAACGACATAGTCGACCTAGCAGGTAACATGAGCAGGATAAAAACATTTCAATGATCATTCATATTTGCTTATATTTGATCAGATTCCTACATGTACGTTTTAAGGGGAAATGGAATAACAGGTATGCTAGACACCAGAAGTTGGGTCTTTAGGGGTTTTGTTTCCGATATGCCTGCATGGAAACTGTTTCCATCACAGCTAGAAAAACAGTCATATGTATATTCATATGTAAAAACATACAATCTCCAAGCAGGGACTTTGGAGATGAAAAACTAAAATACCGTATTCCTGTTGTCTATGGTATCTACACGGGCTCATTATTACATAACAGCAAATGCCTTCACAGTTACAGCAGCCCCGTATGGAAAAAAGAGGTGAAATTGTGTTGACAAGATGCGACGACTTTCTAATCCGTATTGATACGAAGATTATACAGCGGGGTATTTTTTACTGAATAATCGTTATCAGGGCAAGTTAAATGATTCAAAGCGTTGTAAACAAATACTGCCTCCGAAAAGGCAATAACGGGACACAGAAGACAATATGCAAAGTGTGGTTACGTCTGCTGAGAGAGAGTTATAATGACACGCTTTTGATTAGGAATGATAGGTCTAGTTATTATTAGGAATGATAGGTCTAGTTATTATTAGGAATGATAGGGCTAGTTATTATTAGGGATGATAGGTCTAGTTATTTCGGTCGGAGCATGAACGATTATTCTTTAGGTCGGATAGGGATAAATAAGGCGGTAGGAGAAATCCGCAGCGATTGTGAGACAATTTTGAATTTTGTAGACGATGGCACACAATTTGAATAATTTCCATTTCAATAAAAGGAGACGATCTTTCCAGTTAGGTATCCTGTTTATTATTACATAATAAATATAGTATATTCTACAGATTCAATTAGTTGATCTCCCAATTTGACCTGCGTTAGGAAGGGGTTTCTTCCTCCTAGAAAATATCATAACCTGCATCATGCCGACGATTAGATTCAACCGTCCAACATCTTAATGATTCAACAAAATATTCATATTTGTACTAGAATCATTAAGATGTTGGACGGTTAAGTACACTGTAGTATCACCTCCAGAACGGACGAAGGACAATCTTTAGCTATTACTTATTATGTTGGCAATGTAGATATGGAAGAGCAAAGGTTCATAGATCGACCGTGGCGGTACTGTTACAGTAAGCGTACTCAAAACATAAGATTGTTTAGTAAATAGGCCATTATTCAATCCTTGTCATAGGAACTAACACCCTAATGCCTTTTGACACCAAAAAATCATGGTTAAAACAATCGAATTCTTGGCAGAGGTTCATTGGTCGAGGTCCATGGGGATGCAACAGTGATTTTCCCGCTAACGAACCTAGCAATAAATTCCGACGAGCTTTACCAACGCATGATCTGTATTCTTGAAAACCTGAAAGCCATATTGGTTGTAGCTAAGTAGTAAATTAGCTAAAAAATTGAATATAATAAAGCATAGTGAACTTTTTCAAAAACTTCGTTTAAGGACGGAACGACTGAAAATGGGCGTTAATTTTGCTTCATTTTTTATAAATTGGACTACTTTTATATATTTTCAGTGCATCGGAAAAAATCCTGACGAAGTTGAAGTGACATTGATGAATTTGGAAAAGGAAGCTAAAAAAATCAGCCAGTTCTGTTCCAATTTTTTTTACATCGTTCTCATCCACAGAGGTTAAGATGATCTGTTTGGGGATTGCGTTCTCTGAATAATTTTCGAAATGAACATTGTTCCTAATACCAGGTATACTATTACGATATTTATTGCAAACAATTAATATTACTAGTGGACCAGTGATGACTTCATCTTCAATAATAATGGAATCCGAATCACTGTTTTTTTCGGAAGGTTACTAATGATTTTTCAAACATTTTTATATATTCTTCGGAGGGCGTTATCAGATTTTGGGTATAATTTTCAGGAACAGTTTTAATCAGTTTAGTTAACGCATTTTTGTAACGTTCATATTCATGTAAATGCGTGTTGGATGCCTTTCGAATCGACGGCGAAGTCAGTCTTTTTTTTTCGACAAGTTGACACGGTGTCATCCATGGATTCTTATCTTGTTTGTAGGGGCAAGGTGCCACAAACCTGCCAGAGGGCAACGAGCCACGAACAGCTCTAGTAAAACACCGCGGAACTGCGTAAAGGCATCATTTGAGTTTGCTGTGGATTTAATATCAATGAAGTGGTATTACGCCTTCATTGTATTACGGTCCCTATCATAACGATAGGTAATAACAATCGGGTCACGGTATTCGTGAGAAATTGGATTCTGAATATAAACAGGGTAATGGTCGACGACATCTGACATGATCACAGCTGCACGAGTTCCACCATTAACATCATTGGTAAATATGTTATCTAGTAGAGTAGCAGATGCAGCAGTTGTAGAAGTGTAGTATTGTAAAAAACATGCAAATGGAAATAATTACAACAGTCAGCAACTGAATTCGATCTATGAGGTTTATTCTTTGAATCTGTTGTTTGTGGGTTAGTCCTTCTTCTTTATAATGAAATTACATAACACTGCTCTCATTCTGCTTTTGAGATAAATAATGTTTTTGGGTACGCGCTTCCTAATGAGTATGTTTAGTCATTAACTCACGCAAATTTGTATGGTGGGAAAAAAATGGATTCAATTCCTTTGTATTGGATATTATTAGCCAACAGCCACTGCACTGCGCTCTTCTTTTTGATTACAGGTATTATCTTCAGTTCTCAGTGGACGACCCTCGCCACAGCCAGCGTGACGTCATGGCGAACGTGTCGGTGGTGGTGACGTCAGAAGACCTTCATGACGCCATCCAGCCAGCTGTTGCTATTACTGTCTCCAGTCATTCTCCCGAGTCTCTAATAATTAAAAGCAAGGTATTAAGAAACTGCAGTATTCCGATAATAAATACGATTCTATTTATAGGGTGGCTGAGAAAAACGTATTCAAAAAAACGTAATTCAGTTTTATTTGGTTTCTGCACTCATCGAACGAACTGATCACAAATGAAAATTAGTTGTTCTTTAATCATGGGTAAAGGGGCTGAACGAAAGATTAGGTATACTAAAACAGTTGGGGCTTCAAGGATTGGAAACTTTCGTTAAAAGCAGCGATCGCGATTATTAAAATTTTGAAGGAGATTGATTAAATAGCTGTATTCTTTTCACACTCTTCTGCCCACTAAAAATTGCTGTTTTCATTTCTATGCATTTATATTAAGTCTCTCTGAAACATCATTGTACTTTATCTACTGTACGTATAACTTCAGTCCAGCTGCGATGGCGACATCAGAGCACTGTATTTTGTTTGCAAAAAAAAAGACTTGATACATTTTCAAGTCTTTTTTTTAGTAGTGGGTAGAAAAAGGCTGAAGTGAAAATCGCAGGCATAATTTAGTAAAATAAACAGAACAGACTTGATACGTGAATTTTGATAAATATCATACATTACCGAGTTTTTCTTCCAATGGACTGGGAAAATTTAACATCAACCAGTTTAACTTAGCATTTACTCTCATGGATATAATTGTAGGTCTCATAAGTGAATTCAATTTTGACATGCATAAGTTTCATTCTGATTTGGTGACTACACATTCAATGTCTCTTTGTCATCCAGGACGACCATCACTCTCCCTTAGAGCGCCTCCTACTGGCGGTGAAGAGAGTCACAAACTCCCCTGTCCATTTCATCGCCCTTGAGTCTTCTAACTCACATTTCAATCACCTTCGCCCTGAAGACGAAAGTGACCTGGAGAATGGAGAGAGTATTGGCCACGAGACTGTATCCAAGAACAGCCCCAACAGATGGGGTAGTGGGCGATTGAAAGAAGATGACGTGATGGGCCACCGAAACAAACGGTTGAGAAGTTCATGCCCTGAGGGGTTGGAGTCGGGGGATTTTAGCGAAAGTCGTGGAGCAAGAGTTTGGATCTCAGGAAAAGGGAACCACTCGTTCGATCAGCTGTTGCTACTAAACGTTAACGAGGTAATAATGTCGATGTTATATGCAAACCAATAGAGTAAGCAGGATTAATTCACGAAAAACATTATATATTATATTTTTCCATTACATTGCTCAGCTATAACAGCAAATATTTTGTTATATTTTTCACGTTATTTCGTCACCCTTACCGAATTTGAAAAAGAGGTGTGCTTCCTTCAAATTTTCCCCGCTTGAACAGGTGAGGAAGCGCAGAGAAACGTCGATAGAGGAAAACTCTGGAGACCAACTATAATTAGAACAGAAAAAAAAAAATACCACATAAAAAGACAACAATGCTGACAAAGGTGAACAGCTATCTACTTCTATACCGTTACGATTATTATTTACGCAGCAAATGACGAATCCCTGAAATACAGCGAGCAAAATCTGGTAACAAACATATAGATTAAAAACAATAATTCAAGGTATTGAATAAATGTTGAACAACAAATATTCTGCAGTATTCGCGATTAGTGAATGTAGAATCTTTTGATATTCATGTGAATGGAAATGATTTGTGGAATAACTCGTGACACCGCTTTGAAACCGACATTGTTCCTCAACATAGATGACGTTGCTGCTCATCTTCTCGTAGACTAGAGCAGGGTGGCGTATGGCAATGCATACATTGATGCTCACTCGTCTTCCCGTGGACTCGAGTTGGGCTACATTGATGCTCACTCGTCTTCCCGTGGACTCGAGTTGAGCTTACATTGATGCTCACTCGTCTTCCCGTGGACTCGAGTTGGGCTTACATTGATGCTCACTCGTCTTCCCGTGGACTCGAGTTGGGCTTACATTGATGCTCACTCGTCTTCCCGTGGACTCGAGTTGGGCTTACATTGATGCTCACTCGTCTTCCAGTGGACTCGAGTTGGGCTTACATTGATGCTCACTCGTCTTCCCGTGGACTCGAGTTGGGCTTACATTGATGCTCACTCGTCTTCC
>SDVV010039131.1:0-10661 GCA_016164225.1 Gammarus roeselii | reverse complement strand
CATCCCTTCAGCCTACGAGGCCGTCTGCTATCCTTACCGGACAAGCAGATGTAGGGACTATGGTACCCGGAAAGGCTACACTGCCTAAAAGGAGAGCAGCTTGCTCTCCTCGATGCGGTGGTGAAGACTTGAAGGAGCACCATATATTTTTACTCTTTATTTTTATTATTCTTATGTGGTACAGTGCTAGCACGTACCACCGAACTAGTGAGGGAGAAGTCTGCCGGCGACTCGCTCTCACACCCCATAATACTCGAAAACTGATCCCGCACCAGAAGTAGAGCATTGCTCAACTCAAAGGTATGACGTAGACTCAACGAAGGTGTGCGGGTGAAGTCCGCCGGCGACCATCGACGCTTACCGATGAGCCGCAACGGCGGCTCATCGGTAAGCAAAATGTTTTTCCACAAGTTTTGCCCCGTTGTTTCGGGTACGAATGTTGTGGTCCCTGAGGAAGAGGCCGGCAGGACTCCCGTTGTTGAATCTCTTCAGGTATTTGAAGGTTTCAATGAGCTGGCCCCACAGCCTTCGTTGCTCAAGGGTGATGAGGCCAAGCTCTTTAAGCCTATCCTCGTAGCTGTGGTGGCGTTGGTGCGGGATGAGCTTAGTTGCACGATGCTGGATTCGTTCCAGTTTGGCTATGTCTCCCCTCATGTGTGAGGACCAAAATTGGACTGCATACTCGAGGTGGGGACGGACGAGGGACATGTACAACGGCGATACAATGTCCTTCGTTTTGCAAAGGAAGTTACGGGAAATATAACCGAGGTGACGGTTAGCTATCTTGTAACTCTCTTAGACCTGCGCGTTCCATTTCATATCTTTCGAAATAAGGACACCCAAGTCTCTCTGCTGGTCAACAGTTGCAAGATCGCTTCCTGCCATCGTGTGGTTGAAGTTGGCATTGCGAGACCCCATGTGCATAACTGTACATTTTGCAACATTGAAGGGCATCTGCCACGCTTCCGACCATTGGACGAGTTTTTCGAGATCATATCGAATCTCAACTCTGTCTTCCTCCCTCCATGCTGCATTGGCGAAGCTTTGTGTCGTCGGCAAATTTTGATATCTTGGACAGAAGCACCGCATCCATGTCGTTTACATAGATGAGGAAGAGGATAGGACCCAGGACACTGCCCTGGCACCCCAGAAGTAACAGGGGCCCACTCGGACAAAGCCTGGCCGATGCTGACTCTTTGCTTGCGTTCTATAAGCCAGCGCGCAGCCAGCGAAGTACGTTGCCACCAATGCCGAGCTCAGATATTTTGT
Source organism: Gammarus roeselii (assembly GCA_016164225.1). Lineage (NCBI taxonomy): Eukaryota > Metazoa > Arthropoda > Malacostraca > Amphipoda > Gammaridae > Gammarus > Gammarus roeselii. Next base: position 9,392 of record SDVV010039131.1, on the reverse strand, counting down.
GTAACAGTCTCCTGTGCGGCACCTTGTTGAAGGCTTTCTGGAAGTCTAGGTAGATGACATCCACTGCCTTACGGCGGTCGTACACGTTGATCACCTCATTGAAGAAGTCCAGCAGATTCGTCAGACAACTCCTCTTACGGCGGAAGCCGTGCTGAGTGTCATGAATGAGTCCGTTGTCTTCCAGATGATCAACGAGATGATTTCGTATCAATCGCTCGATGGTTTTGCACACGATTGACGTCAAGCTGATCGGTCGATAGTTGCCGGGCGATTGTCGGTCACCTTTCTTAAAGATTGCCGTGACATTGGCAACTCTACAGTCTTCCGGGACCTAGCTACTCGTCATCGATAAGTTAAAGATGTGGGTTAGGGAATCCGATAATTGTTCCCGAGTTTCCATAAAAAACTCTTGGGTGGTGTCCATCGGAACCGATGGGTTTGTAAAGGTCCAGTTCCTCATGTTGTTTGACAACTTACTCTCTTGTGAACGCAATGTCGTTGAGACTGACTTCCACCGAGTAAACAGTATCTCGTCCGTTGCCGGGGCCCTCAACTGTGAACACTGAACAGAAGAAGCTATTCAGGACACTGGACAGGGCCTCAGGTGACGTTCTGAGGACACCATCTTCAACCATTAGCAAACCAACTAAGTCCCTAGCAATTCTACGTTCATTGACATAGTAATAAAAATCATTTAGGTTCTCTTTGCCGAATCCGCAATATTTTTCTCTTTCGTGCGCTTAGAGGATCGGACTAGTCTAGTGGCTGTCCTACACACCAGGCGGTGCAGTTCTGCCGCTTCTTCGGTGTTATCCCTCAGTCGTTGCTCATTTAGTTGATCGCGACGATTCAAGGCTCTTGCAACTTCGACGTTCCACCAAGGGAGCCTGATCCTTTGATCGAGATCAATTGTCCTCAAGGGTATACATCGGTCGCTTACCTCACGAGCTCTCTCATTGAGGATAGGGCAGCATGCGTCCACAGCACCGTCTTCGAGTTGTTCGAATAAGTCAAGCGCACTCAGTTGTTCTCTCATCCCCTGGATGTCTGCTCGTGCGAAATTGGGGCGGCGTATAGCTCCCAGGGGGGCTGGATGGGGCACTTTGATGGTGAATTCCACCGCGTTGTGGTCAGCATCTGCCAGTTTGTTGCCATCTAGGGTGTTGCCGACCAAGCGCTTCTCAGTTGACGTGACAAAATCCAGTATGTTGTTCCCCCGGGTTGGTTCACGAACATACTGGGTCATGCCGTTATCGGCGATAAACTCCGTTAGTTTATTGCCTGGGGCCTGTGAAGTTAGGCTCACCCAGTCAATATAAGGGAGGTTGAAGTCGCCGAAAATGATAGTCACGTGATTATTTGAGACTATTTCTTCCAGCTTCTCATAAAGCTGGGCATCTTGTTCCGCAAGGGTGTGGCGGTTGCGGTACACCAATGCCAGCTTCAATGTCGCATAGGCCACGTTGATTTCTGCGTTGAGTATTTCGCAAGAAACTGTGGCCAGCGTTGCTCTAAGAAATGGATGCAGTATCTCCTTTATGTACAACACGGACCCGCCATCTCGTTTACTAGGGGTGGGTTTGTCCACGCTGAACATTTTGTAGCCTGGTAGCATTAACTCTGCTGCCAGGTTTCTGCTCTGGAAATCGAGCCATGTTTCGTTTATGCCAATGACATCAAACAAGTACAGTGTCGCCAGTTCCCTCAGTTCGTCGAACTTAGGGGCATATGACTGCGCGTTACAGAAGAAGACCTTCAGACTGTGCGTGTCTTGGTCTTCGACATCTTCATCACTGGGGGGTCTCGACCTGGCTGCTGTTGACCAGGATCTAGAACATCCCTAGAATTGCCTTCTTGTGAGCCCAGTAACGCATCTACCGTGCCCGCAGCTTCTTCCTCGTGGAGCGAATGATCGACGGTCATTGCTCCCATCCGCGAATCTGCTGCGAGCACGGGACCCTCTAGGTAGGGTTTCCTGCGGCCAAAACTGGACCGTTTAAAGCACGCTTTACCTCTAACTTTTAGGCATAGTATTTCTTAGCGCTTAGATGGAGCAGTCGGCCAAGTCGGGCATTTCCTACATCATTCAGGTGATGGCCGTCTCTAAGGAACAGATCGGGCCTCTCCCGAAAGTCATCAAACAAGTTGATGAAGGATACTCCATCGGACTTGTAAATGGTCTCGAGGGTTCAATTTGAATAGGTTAACTTACTATACAGCTCGTCATCATCATACGTTTGCGGTAAGATGGATGTGATGGCCACTCGATCCGTTTTGCCTTAGGTTAGAAATCAGCTGCCTATACTTGGCTAGCAGATTTTCCGACCTTGTTCTTTTAAGATCATTGGTGCCAACATGGCAGAAGATGAGTGTCTCCTGGCTGGAAACTACAACCTCAGCAAGAACACCTCTGATCTTTTCAATCATGACACCGGGTTTGCAAATACCCCGTATCGTCGCCTTACATCTATGAGCAAATTCAACCGCCTGGTGTCGGACGATAGAGTCACCCAGGATAATTGTCTCAATTTCGCTGTCCAGGTCCGTGAACCTCTTAAATGTGTTCCGCGTTGGCATCACAAACGCGGGCCGGTTCCCGCAGGTGAACCGGTTCTGGACATGCTGAAATCCATCCGAATCTACGCTGCCCTTTTGAGGTTGGGTGCGGTTTTGGCCCGTGGATGTCTTGGTCCGAGGTATCGGCTTAGTCCCACTTTTCCGAAGACCCCTTGGCCTGGCGAGAAGTAGGTACCCCGGGTTTGGGTTTAGAGGGTGGAAGCGAGTTGCGAGCTCACATCCAGCACCGGCAGCCCTGATATGGGTTTAAGGGTGGATGCGTGCTGCCGTTGCAGACTCTTACCAAAGACGTCACGGTAGGAAGTCATAGCAAAACAATCAAGACTACCCCGCGATCGAACTGGGTCTCTTCGGTCAATCCTCTCGCCGGATGCCTCTCCGTCCAGCTGGAAAACATGGATAACCAACTCGTTAACTTTTACTAGTTTCCTCGTCTGTTCCGCCAGGCTCTTACTAGCCTTCTCCATATTAGAACGTATGCTTATACAGAGGTCTGCAGCAAGGCTCTCTAAATCGCGCTTACTAACAAGGTCCACTTGGGCCTTACGTACCTCGTCTCTCACCTCCACTACAGACTCCCAAGGCCTGCCGGATCTCCTCTCTCATCTCCACATAATTACCGACGACAGTGCGCAGATGCTCCTCGAGGACAAAGACCTTCCCAGCAAGGATCCCGTCCTCTCCGCCGTGGTCCCTCCGCCGCAGGCCCTGGAAGGTCACCAGTACCTGGTCGAGCCTGCCATCAAACTCGCACAGCCGGCAGACGAGGACTCCCGCGAGGTCCCTGAAGACGCTCTTGCGCATCCTGGCGAGGCAGACCGAGCAGTCCGCCAGAGTAGAAGGCATCTTCAAAGTCGTCCGCGGGAGTCTTCACTCTTCCAGCAGGCGCGCACACTCACTTAGCTTACTAGTTTCAATTTGGTTTATTTTATTAATTAGCACACTTGGCACAGTAAATATTCTCACTTGTCACCGAAACCGAAAACAAAGACACGAAATGTTCGGTTAATAATCAGCATGTGAACAAACGCGAATTCGTTCTATTCACTGATATTTAACCTTGAATTAAAGACATGTCGCTCAATAGCCACACCCTCAACAGAGGCAAATCCTTTTGCATGTGTTACAGTGGGACGTGCAACAAATGCGCATGTGCCAAGAATAACAGGAACTGCCTATCATACAAAAGCCAAAAATGCACCAGAACCAAAAAGCCCATAAACATAGAGCTACCGCACTGCCAAATCATTCCGGTGGCCAGCGCATATGCCCTAAATCGAGACAAAGCGAAGTCTACCCTCTCCCACAGGGTAGCTCATTTGGTGGTAGATACTCACCCAACGCTGCTGAATTCTCCGTCTCCCAACCCTTGTATCTCTGAAACGGAGTCCATAACCCCACTCTTCTCTCCGAAACAGAACCTCTAATCGTCACCTCAACTGAAAAATCTGCAACAGCAAAGCCGACTCACTGTGAAGCATCAAGCACCAGCATTGGGCCAACAAAAAATACCAAGACACTTAAGACAATACTCATTGGTGATATCCTCATGACATATGTGCTAACGTCCGACCTTTCAGATAAATGCACTTATGAAAATATAAATATCAATGTTTATGGTGCTCTATCTAAAATCATTGAATGAACAAATCCATTAAAGAATTACATTACTGTGCTCACGGACTACGTCGAAATGAAGTAGTAATAAAAATAACCACCGCAATTTTACCGAAAAACCAAAATGCTATGATGTACATGGCAGAGCCCCTCAATCTGAAAACAATGGAACAGAGGCACCGCTTCATGAGTCTATGCCACTCTTTGAGGCTCAGAGTTATCCCAACAAGCAAACTGAGAGACAAATTCACTGGTGCCCCCGACGAGCGTTTGTTTCATTCGATGAATGCTAGTCTAAACAATAGTGGAATTACCAAATTATTCAATACGGCAGCACGCTACGTTCCACAGAGTGTTGAGGTATTGCTATCATTACTCTGGTCTCCTCCATTCCTCTACATCCCTCCATCACATAGCCATCGTCTCGTATCATCACCCCATCACACGTCAGCAAAACACATCTACTCGCAGTCAACACACATCCTAGCACCCTCTCGTCATCCCCAAACTAAAATTCAAACTAAAAATCACCAATCAGTGACTCCTTATTATCCCCATACAATCAGCTCCAATGCAACACCTTTTAACCACACTCGCAGCAACAGGGTCCCATTACCGCCTCGTCATTTCTTCTCCTACCCTCCTCCTCCACTCTGCCCTACTCATGCAAATTCGTCTAACTATGCTTGCGCACAGCCCCAATACCCCCTTTTTCGCTTCCATTCCCTAACCTCAGCCCGAACTCCAACTCTACCTATCTGACTAATCCCTCCCATATATTATTCCTCTTCACCCATTCCTTCCTCTAGCTCCCACTTTCGCTACTACTCCCTAACCTCAACCCAAACTCCAATTCTACCTATCCCGCCAATCCCTCTCATATATTACCCCCCTCCCCCCGTTCCTCTACCTATACTGCTAATCCCTCCCATATATTACCCCCCTCCACCATTTCTTCCTCTAACTCGCTTCAGCCATCCTCAGTCATGCCGCTCTTCAACCACCAATCTAAATTTATTTCCCTTGGTTCTGTTCGGTCTCCCGTAATCCAACCCACCCTCAATAACGAAGAACAGAACCGTAAGCAAGGATATCTCAAACAAATAAACAATGCTACTCGATAATTAGCAACCAGATTCTTCCAAGACGTCAGTATGAGCGTTACTGAAGAACATCTTACAAATATAAATGAGATTGGCGTCGCTGACACACGAAACATTAAACCGAATGAATGAATGCCAATACACTTAACGGAAAACTTGCAACAATTTTCCCGGAACACCAACATCGACACCATTTCAATGATTTAATTATCAAAGAGACAATCAACACTAGCAGACGGACATTGTATGATGAACGCGGTGAAAGGATCCTTAGTAAAACAAACAGGACTTGACGATGAAAACATCGTAAATGTGATAAAAACTAAAGCAATGAAGGAATTCTCCAATTACATCGAAGATTACGAGGCCTTCACTGAGTATAAAAGAGATGATAGGGTCCTCTCCGAACTAGAAAAATATTTGAAAACACTGAGTACAATAGCAGTTTTGACAATCTAGTCACTGCAATTCTCAGCAACCCATTCAAAATACAAATCACAATCTTAGATGAAACAAACCCGGACATCGTAACAAAAACTGTTATGAATCTAACCAACCTTAAGAGTGATAATATTTCAACGAGGCGAAACAAGCATGTGGAAACAAATGTGCAGTGTTCAAATCGGTATTCTCTCTTATAATACGACAATGATACATCCATATTCGATGAAGAGATGCCTCTTTAATCATCCCAAAGTGACACCAACTGCCTGTAAGTAAAACAAATGACTAGAGGCACAAACTGCTCAAGCTGGGAGCAGCAGCCATCCCTCAGCAACCATGTCTACAAATACCCATCAGAACCTAAATAATACCGTGATTAAACATATAAACGTTAGAAGCTTAGGAACAAAGATGGATCACATCAAAATGATGATGAGTGTGAACTCAACTGACTTTCTACGTCTAACTGAAAACTGTCTGGAATCTGACATTAACAGTACCTTCATCGAGATTGACGGCTTCAAAATTTATAGAAAAGATAGAGAAAGGCAAGGAGGTGGAACCCTGTTTTATGTGCGAGAAGAATATAACTTTTCTCAAGTAATGCTTAACGACAGTAATGAAGTTGATGACTTTTGAGTGAACATCCCAGCTCGAAAAAACAGATCGCTTGTTGTTGGTTCTCTTAACAAACCACCCAAGGCGAGTGTACAGTCTTTTCAATACATCGAAGAAAGATTTCGAGAAGCTATCAGCTTAGGAAATACGATGTATATTTTGAGAGATTTCAATGAAGATCAGTTGAAACTGAAATTCAACAATATGAAGCCGATTTTAGACAGACTCGGGCTACATCAGCTCATAAAAATTGCAACAAGAATTACTTCCGAATCCCAATCTGTACTAGATCTGCTCATAAGGAACAATCCGTCCAAATGTACAGCGGATATCTTCTATTGTTGCCACAGACGTCGAGCCCAATTCCTTCTGAAACCAGCATGAAATAAACTGCACCTTTAACATTTGAAAAGAGACGAAACAAGTATACAAAATAACCTGTCTAACAGAAAGAAATTATGCCGCGGATAATTTCAGAGCACGACTAGGGACAAACGTCGAAATGATACAATCGATACATTGGACAAATAACGTCAAAGAGCAAGCCCAAATACTCACAGACTATCTTCTCACATATCTGAAGGCTGTGGCACCAACCGCGTGAATGGATTGCAGAAAAATTGCGTGACGAAATTGCACTTCAAAAATATCTCAAACGCAGAGCAAAACGAAGCGTCACTTGGTTTGAAATATTTCAAATTCAAAATAGCAGAGTCAAACGGGAAGTCAAGAGGACAAAAATTAAATACAATCATGAGGGACTAGAACAGTGCAAAAACAATCAAAAACAAACGTGATATATACTGAAAAGAATTGTTCCTTTCAAAAAAAAATCACCTCGCCTACTTGTCCCAATCCTCATACAGCTTCAGAGATGTTTAACAGCTACTCCGCTGGAGTTGGGAAATAGATTTTTGAAGAGGTAGCTTATGAAGCTTATCAAAAACTACAGAGCGACGCAACATATACCTGGAGTCTAAAAGATTTCGATGAAGACAGTGACCAAGAAGCAAACGTCAAAGGGAAACCCAAGCCAATATCGCAACACGGAATAAAACGAGCTGTATTAGCCTTGAAGAACACAAACTCAACACGAATAGATAGTTTAGTCCTACAATATCTGAAAGACAGCCTAATAGTTACCTTGCCTTATATCTTCACAGTTATCAACACCTCCATAGCAAGTGAAACTTTTCCAGAGATCTGGAAGCATGCAATTATAAAAGCAATTCATAAATCTGGGGACATGAATGAACCATCCAACTTTAGACCAATCAGTCTTCTGCCTGTCCTATCCAAGATTCTAGAAAAAGTAACATCTATCCAATTGATTGATGACATGGAATCAAACAAGCTGTTCAATGACTGCCAGTATGCTTATCGGCGAAAATTGACTACAGGAGAGGCACAAATGAGCACCAATGAAGATCTGTACAAAAACTTTGATGAGGGGCAAATATCTCTGCTGGTATTGCTAGACCTATCGAAAGCATTCGACAGTGAAAGCCGTACAATTTTTTTTAGCAAGGTCCGCAACATCGGAATAGACTGTACTTGGTACGAAAGTTATCTGATGAATCGACAACAATCAGTTAAACTCGATATCACAACCATGTCAAATTTGACCACAGTTGTCTTTGAGGTCCCTCAAGGTTCGACCCTTGGCCCAGAGTTGCTCCTGTTTTTTTGTAGAAGACATCGATTGCAAATTAACAAAAAAATCAAGCGAAATTGGTAACGTACGCCAATGACGTTCAAATATTGCTTTCCCGAAACCCATCAGATCTGGAAATGCGCTGATGGAGTAATCTGAAATCTTGGTATGATGAAAATGGACTCAAGCTAAACTGTGAAGAAAAGAAAATACATCTTGATCGGCTCGAACTCGAAAAGAAAAGCAGCTCCAATGAATTTCTCTATCAGGATAGGCAAATGAGACATTCTTGTTGAATATAAAGTTATAAGTCTGGGTGTAAAGTTTGATCCCGATCTTTCCTTCTAACACCACGTAACTACTCTGTGTTTCAAGTTGAATAAAACACTCTTGTTCCTTAACTCCGCAAAAAAAATTGGATTTCAAATTAAGATAACTGATTGTCTACGCTCTAGTATTTTCTCACATCAACTACTGTCTTTTAATTTGGGGGAAATGCACCAAACTCAAAGAGAGAAAGTGCAACGTTGTATAAATTTTGCGGCATGAATAACATGCGATGGTAACCACAGAAAACGAGACCACGTAAGTCCTCTCCTCGAAAAATTCCAGTGGCTCAATATCGACAACAAACTGGCACTCCATGAGTCGATCAGAATTCATAAAAATCTTCTAGAAAAACATTCACCTGGCAGCCAAAGGCACATATATTCTCGAGGTGAAAAGAACAACCGACTCACAATAAATAATTACACTCTGCACGTTGAACACACGAGAACAGAAACGGCCTGTAGAGCTTTTTCGATCACAGGACCGAAATCCTGGAACAATCTCCCAACAAGCCTCAGGAATCTTAAATCCAACACGTCCTAAAATTATAGGCTTGATGAACATCTATTGACCTATCAATTCAAAACCGTAACTTTGCCCACGAACACAAGTTAAATACATAGTACCAGTACCAAGAAAATGCTTCTGTTCTTGAGCATGTCCGAGAACACCACCACCATTACTCTCAACATTGAGACACCATATAATCGTGTTCACTCTTAACGATACATAGGTTTTCTATGTTGCTACCGATCACAATTGTCTTTGCCAAATACCATTAGTGTTAACTAGCGTTTTGTCTGTTTCCACGTTTTAAATGTTTCAATTGTTTAAGTATAATTGAAATACGAGCTTAGTCTTTTCAATGAACGATAGACAGCTTTCAACTTTGACAAAGGTTAACTCGATTTCAATATAATTCATTGGATTATTTCCAACAATTACCGTACTATTTTCGATGATACAATCATTGCCTTAAAGCTAATATTTTCCTTTGTCTTCTATAACAGAAGTATATTCATCCGACTTGTGTACTCCAGTATTGTATT
>SDVV010039130.1:0-10661 GCA_016164225.1 Gammarus roeselii | reverse complement strand
TATATAGTAGCAAGTAGATTTCTCTAACACACACCGGAAAACAGGGCGTGTAAGTAAGTCAAACTAACACGTGTGCCAAACAAACTGCGTACAGCTTCCACACTTATCGATATGAGATATTCACGTTTTTTGTGAAGGAAAATAAATACTGTATCGAAAAATTTCCACGCATCACCCTGTTAACAAACAGTAAGGACGCCTCACTATGTAATGGTATCGGAGATCATATCACTTCACACGCACGTCTGTTTCAACACCTTGTTCTTAGTTCGCATACACTACCACTCAAAGTGTAAATACACGCCTCGTGCAGAGTTTGAGTGAACTTCCCGCGCAAATGTTTGAATGAACTTCCCTCGCAAATGTTTGAATGAACTTCCCGCGCAAATGTTTGAATGAACTTCTCGTTCTAACTCTGATGACTTTTACCGGTCAAAGTACCGCCCACGAGGGAGCCTACACGAGTCAGGCGGGCCAACAACATCAAGATGCCTTGGCTGCTGTGATGGCGTCTGTGGCTACGGCCTCAGCGAAAGTCCTTCAACCCAGCCTGTTTCATATATTCGCCAGTAGGGATTACACTTCGTCCGCCATCTCTGCGGTGTTGATGTGGACGCAGCCTGTGCGCTGCCCGGCCTTCGGACCCACCGACGCTTCCAAGACACCAGAGCCACGACATGTACACTGCGTTGTTTTTCATGGACAAGTGAACAATCCGCATCATTTGGCATTACAAAACATTCCCGTTTCACATTAGGTTATCCCTGCACGCGTCTGGTTGGTGCGATGCCGTGTGACTGAGGGACATGAACACCCCGCAAGTTTCAATGTTTTGGTGTCCACAGTTAAAACTGTATCGTACGGGTGGTCATTTGTAAAATGCCACACAACCCACAAAGGTAATTCAGATAGCAACAAAAAAAAACTTTACCCCACCACTAAGCCGGCCCCCCATTTCTCGTCTCCCACATCCCCTCGTCTCAACACGCGCGTGTCGGTGGGTATCGAGGGTTTCGGACGGTACGCTGGCGCGTTTTCCACAACTGCAGGTGGAAACCGGGGCTAAGCAACAACATAAATCGGTCGAAGTTTGAATACAGCCGCTCCAAAATGGTATTCAGTCACTATACAATGATGTACAGTCACTATAAAATGATGTTCAGTCACTATAAAATGATATTCAGTGCTTGTAAAATGATATTCAGTCCCTATTTAATGATATTCTTTCACTAAAAAAATATGTTCAGTCACTATAAAATGATGTTCAGTCCATATCAAATGATATTCTGTAACTATAAAATGATGTACAGTCACTATAAAATGATACTTTAAGAGTAAAACGATTCCTACTTTATAATAATTTCAAAATGTACAGAAAATACGATGCCCATACAAGAGCCGGTACCGAGACCTGAACTTTCTTCCATCAGGCCAGGAATTGAGACTCGTTTTGTCGACATTTATTGTGATAACGAAGTTAAAACAATAGGTATGGTTTACCGTAGAGCCTTTGAAATATCGGTAGAAAGTTTCTCGCTGAAGATTAATGTATTATCAGTGGCAATAACGTAGCCCATAATAAAGTGTATATTATGAGTGATTTCAACGTAAATCTGCTTCAGAATCATAGACCGAATTTAGCTGCTGACTAATGTAATAATTTCCTTTCTAATGGTCTGATCCCATTAATTGCTAAACCAACGCGCACAGCAGCTGGATCCGCAACTTTAATAGATAACATTTTCACCAACTATGTTAATAGTGTAACTCGTGCAGCTGTGATCATGTCCGATGTCTCCGACCATTACCCAATTTTCCTTCAAAAACCAAATTCTCACGAGCCCCGTAATCCGACTTTAATTACCTATCGTAAATATAGCGACCGTAACATTCAAAGCTTTAAAGAGGCGCTGGGAGCTCACGACTTTGATGAGATACTATCCACTGTAAACTCAAACGATGCTTTCACGCAGTTCCACAGCATATTAATTGAACTGTTCGAGGTGCATTTTCCGCTTACAACTAAAGAGCTCAGCTCTTTAGTTACTTGCCTCGCAAAAAGAGAAGGACAGACTGTACCGTAGATACAAAAGGCATCCCACCACTCGTAGAGATGAATTTAAACGATACAAAAATGCGTTCCATAAACTGACAAATATTGCTCGTGAAAACTATATCCAAAATTTGATAGAGACCTTTCAAGGAAATAGCAAAAAAGTCTGGAAAATCATAAGCAATCTTCTCGGAAAAAATAAACAGAGTAATTTGGATTCAATTATTACTGATGATAAAGTCATCAATGATCCTCAAACGATTTCAAATGCTTTCAATAATTACTTCAATAGTATTCCCAAAACTCTAAGTGAATCAATTATTAGCAACAACATCCTTTTTGAACATTATTTAGAGAATGCAATTCCTGAACAGCCAATCTTCAACCCTACCGACCCAAACGAAGTTAAAGCAATCATTAATGATTTAAAAAATAGTTGCAGCACTGGCTGGGATAACATCCCAACCAATGTAATTGAAGCTATATCTGGGACTATCTTAGCTCCCTTGACCCAACTTATCAATAAGTCTCTCATGCAAGGAGTTTTTCTTAATGTACTCAAACTCGCTAAAATTAGTCCAATGTATGAAAATAAAAGCAAAACAGACGTGAAAAATTATCGCCTAATATCAGTCCTGCCCGTCTAAAGCAAAGCTTATGAGAAAGTATTTTATGCTAGACTATATACTCATTTTGTCTCAAATAACCTACTTGGCCAAAATCAACTTGGCTCTAAGCTTTCAGGAATACAGAGCATGCTCTATTAAAATTCGCTGGAGACGTTGTTGATGGGTTTGACAGTGGTAAAGTCACCGTTGCAACTTGTATGGATCTTAGCAAAGCTTTTGATTGCGGGAATCATGAGATTTTGGTTGCAAAGTTACAGCGTTATGGAGTTAATTTCATCGATAAGAGCTGGATAAAAAGTTATCTTCTTGATAAAAAACACCTAGTAACTTGGAATAAACAATCATCATCTGCCAGTACGTCAAGTATAGGAGTTCCGCAAGGGTCGATCCTAGGTCCTTTGCTCTTCCTTATATATATATTAATAACATTGTAAACACAAGCAACAGGTTATCCTTTGTACTTTATGCAGATGATACTACAGTTTATTCGACCGGGAAAAACCTCAATGATATTATTACTAATATGAATAATCAATTTGTTCACATTTCAAACTGGTTCACATCCAACAAGCTGACGCTAAATGTAGACAAGACGCAGGCCATGATATTTTCCAGGAGGATTATACTCATTCTTAACACCCAAGTCGAATTGAACGGTCAACAGGTGTCATATGTAGCAAAAACAAAGTTTCTCGGTGTAATAGTAGATCAGAGACTTAATTGGAAAGATTACGTCTCATTTGTGGCCGGGAAATTATCCAAATCGTGGGGCATCCTATACAAAATTAGAAATAGTCTTACCACTCCTGCTAAGAGTCTTTTGTAGTATAGCCTTATTCATATTTTTCTCACGTATTGTGTAAACGTGTATGCATCTACCTACAAAACAAACTTAAGACCTATCGTTCGTAGTCAAAAGCGTGTCATCAGAACACTATCACATGCTAGCAGACGTGACCACACGTTGCCTCTCTCTTGTCAATGGAACATTCTCCCACTGTTTCAAATCATTAACTTTTCTGCTGCGGTGTTTGTCGACAAAGGTTTGAATCATTTAACTTACATTGATAACGGTTTTTTCATTAGAAATAATCCTATGTATGATCTTTTCAACCATGCGGATTTGCAAATTCCCCGGAACTCGTCAACACAGTCCCAACTATTTTTAAAATACAAAGCTGCTAAAACCTGGAATTCGATTACCATAGGTATGAGGACTGGCAGAAGTATTGCTACCTTTAAACGTAAATTAAAATTATACCTGTTTGAACTTGTACGTGCAGAAACTCTTGTATTGTAATTTACTTCTGCTATGCAATTTACCGTGTCAACTATTTATGTTTCATTATTTCATCTCATATATGCTTTCATTCTATTTCTTTTTCTCGCCTCATATGCTCAAATTTCCAATTTTCTTGTTCATGAAGAAATCCGTTCATTTAGTGTACCCATCGATTATGAATCATTGAAATATTTCTTTCCTGTGTGCATATGTCAATATGTCATGCTAACTATGCAGTTAGTTTTAAATTGGCGCCATCGTACACCAAACAATGTGTGAGTAATAAAAAAAAAAACTTATGTCGGACATTTTCTGCTCTTAAGCTTAGTAAATAACAGTTGAAACAGTAAATAGTCATGATAAAGTAAACGTCGGTGATCAGACTTACTCTGCTTATTTTTCTTGAAATTATTGGTCCAATGTAATGCTTGCATCTGTCTCGACATATAAAAAAGTGAAGAGTAGAGGATATCCTCCAACAATGTCCATCGGTTGATCCTTACTCCCCAACCCTAGTTTAAGTTAATATTAAATTCATTTAAGTAGCAAATGTTGTCTTCAGAACAGCTCACGCTGACGAAGACTTGGTGCGTATCATCTGCGTATTCTGATATTTCTGTTATTTTGTCAACATGTCATTATACCTAAATGAATTTCAAATCCTTAAAAACGACGCTCCAGTGAAAGGTGAGACATAATCCTACTCAAGAGGCCCAAGATACACTGCACAAAGCTCTCTCTTGTAGAGGCATTTAGCATTTATATCGTTGAGGTTATTTGCTGTATTACTCATATAAGCCCCCGTATGCAATAAGCCACCGTATGCAATAGGAAACCGTATGCCATAAGCCACCGTATGTGATAGGCAATCGTATGCAATAAGCCACCGTATGTAATTGCAACCGTATGCAATAAGCCACCGTTTGTAATAAGTCACCGTATGCAATAAGCAACCGTATGCAATAAGCGAAAGTATGTTATAAGTCACCGTATGATATAAGCTCCCGTATGCAATTAGTCACCGTTTGCAATAAGCCCCCTCATGCAATAAGCCAGCGTTTCCAAAAAGCCACCGTATGCAACAAGCCCCCGTGTTCAATAGGTCACCGTATGCAAGCAGTATAAAGTTTATACGAGTCTTTCGATATTCTTGTAATTACACAAGAAGTGTTTTACACTTATTATGGGATCGTTGAAGCCGTTAGTATTATGCGATCGTTGAAGCTGTTGGTATTATGCGATCGTTGAAGCCGTTGGTATTATGGGATCGTTGAAGCCGTTGGTATTATGCGATCGTTGAAGCCGTTGGTATTGTGGGATCGTTGAAGCCGTTGGTATTATGGGATTGTTGAAGCCGTTGGTATTATGCGATCGTAGAAGCCGTTGGTATTATGGGATCGTTGAAGCCGTTGGTATTATGGGATCGTTGAAGTCGTTGGTATTATGGGATCGTTGAAGCCGTTGGTATTATGGGATCGTTGAAGCCGTTGGTCAACGTTAGTTAAACGTTCAGCAACAATAAGTTGTTTCTCCGTTAGTTGAAACTGTTTAAGGTGCTTTCTTACAATTAAATTTGAAGCCGAAAAATCTACTTCTTCTATTTTTACAGCTACGGCATTTCAAAGCTGCGTGATGGGCACTATCTTTTGCCCCTCTCCTACCCCCCCCCCCCCTTCCATTCTGATAGTGAAGGATCGACTCACTCTATCACTGTCCTAATGGCGTCTCTGAGCAGCCATAGCCTGAACCATTATCCAATATTACCTTTGGTTAGGTCCATTAGTGATAGACGAAGGCAATTCAGTTCTAACTGGGAAATTACTTGTTGAATGCTTGTTAAGATGGTTGTGTAGAAACACCAAGAAAATTTGAAGATTATTTATCAGTAATTTTGGCTCATTAGCAGATCGGTATTTGTATGCTCATATTTTGCGTCTAGCAATGAAAGCGTTGCCTGCAATGAAAGCGTTGCCAACAAATGATCATGCTTTTACCTTGGTTCAATACTACTATTATTGACAAAACGTCAGATAAATAAACATTTACACATTTCATTTTTGAAAAAATTACACAAATGAAATGTGTGGAATACATTTACATTAATCACACATTGAAGAAACAAGCTGAATCGTGACCTAACAGTTATTAATTTTAAGTGTATATGTGGACATAAAAATCCATGAAAAGTTTTTCAGAACAGTTTGTTTGACACAGTTCTTACTTGAACTAAGCTGTCTTAATGACCTTAGAAATGGCGTGAAAAACATGCCATGTATATGTTTGGTTCATCTGGTAATTTTACAATAGTGCAAAATTAAATCATCTCCAAACTATTTTACATCAAGGAGAGTTTTACTGTATAGAAAGTCGTGGCGGTGAGCTTTGCGTTACTGTGATATTATTTCTGTAGCAATTCTACATTCTTACCTCAACTCATGAGGCTTTTTATCTCAAGGAAAACATATTTCAAAATTTGTTAGAGCTGTTAGGTGTGAGGTGGGAGTTGGGAGGTGGGAGCTGGGAGGTGGGAGGTGGGAGCGTGGAGGAGCGTCCATCAGACAGTCACTCTTTAAAGGTGGTGGTAGGTAGAAGGTGGGAAGCAGGGGGTGGGATAGGCGTCTAACAGACAGCCACTCCTGAGAGGTGATGGGAGTGAAATGTCGTGAGTGGAAGATGGGAGAGGCGCCCATCAACTTGTGTCTCCTTGAAGAAGATGAGATGTTGGAAATAAGATTTAGGAGGCGAGAAGAGCACTCATCAACCTACCTCCCCTTGAAAGAGGCGAGTGGTGGGAGTCTCGTCCAAATAACGTTATTTATTGGCCAATTGAGATGATGGACGAAGCTACAAAATCTATTGACTGCTATCGCTTCTTCTGGCCGCAAAATATCCAGCAAATATATGGTCTGTTTCAAATTAATTCGTGCAATACGTAACACACAGTTTCAACGGAAAGTAGGCTCCTGCTTTTCAAGAAAACTAAAATAATTTTAGCTCGCTGAATTCGCAAAACACAATAGCGCTTACCGCATAAAATCGCATTATTACTATAACTGTCTACCTCGCGTTCAAGTAAAAGCAAATAACCTTTGATGAACGAATGTGTGACTTTTAAGTTTTGAATGCCGAGTAATTTCGAATGCATTGCAGTCAATGACAAGCTATCCCTCGAGTTGAAGTGCCCTCGCCACGCTGATGCGCCACGCACACAAACATGCGTGAAGAGAGCCCTCAGGACACTGATAAACACCTTCACAATCTATTTGCGAGAAAGGGGCAGATTGATCAGGGAATTGCATTGGAAACTCATCCCTATGAAAGTGGCGTCATTTTAAACAGCGCCAAAGGGCCAAGTGATCTCCCAAAAGGACGTGCCTTGGGCTCATTTTAGGAAACATTTTATTATCGAGAAAAACAAGCAGAGGTGGAAAACAGAGATACCAAGACTTTGCTGAGACAGCCTTTGTCTTGTGCCTAGACCGTTCATTTGTTTCTCTTTGATGCTTAATGCTTTAGATGGGCTTCATGCTGCTATGAGGACGCCTGATAAATAAGTCTGTTTCAATTATTTAACCATAACGGAGGTAACTCTGACTGACTCGCTGAGTAAGCGTCACCTCCTTGAAACGCTTAATAAATGCGTGAGCGTAAAAGATTTGTCTATTGTTGGAACGCGGATATTAAATAACTGATTGTCCTTTGAGTAGAGTGCTATAATTATTGATATATTGCTCAGATTAACCTGTACCACCCCATCTCACCTAGCTGGTCTACAGATACTTTCAATAGAGCTATGATCCTGTCTGCTTCTTATTCTAGACACGGCGAGATGATAAGCTTCAGGATCAGGATAAAACTCCAGAACAGGGTCCAGACAGTGCCGTCTGCTGCTCAAGAGGCCGTGTAAAAGCATCGACGGCTCGTAGGCCGTTGCTGGCAATACTTCCGAAATTAAATTTTTCGAGTTTTATTGGAAGTTATAAAAATAATGCTCGGGTCATCAATTAATTCCGGTTATCGGCGATGATATGGGTCAAACAAAATAATAAAGTTCTAGATGAGACGCAATTAACCTCGTAAAAATACTGGGGCAAGTCGATTCGAAGTTTTGTCAGAGCTGCGGTGGGCGTGTGTATGGCAAACTGAAATCTTCTGAAGATGTATTGCGTTCAGAAAAGCGGAACACTCTAATTTGGAGTGATCCGCCGTGTGTCACCCTCTTAGACTATTGCTGACCAGCTGCGCACTGACTGGCTGCTTTCCCTTGTCTGAAGCGCATTTGCAATCTCTTTGGTACTTTATTTTATTCTGGGCTACACGGCCAGTCTTAGTAAAGTACGCACGACCAGTCTCAGTACAGAGTGCACATTCCGTCTCAGTACGGTGCACACGATTAGTTTCAATAAAGTACAGTTTGAGGCTTTGAAATCTTCCTAAAAAAAAAACTCACTGAAAACAAAAGGATTCGAATGATCGTTTGTTTGGAGTCAAGTTGAACTGTTTTGTGTTTTGTGTTTTGTTTTGTGACAAAACATCCAACGAATATCATGAAAAATAAATCAACCGTAAGAACTATTTTATGCGTGGTATCAAAATAAAACATTGATCGCTGTTGCAAAGAAGTTTTAGACATCACCGGAAAAGTTACAGAATCATCGCGCATCGCAATGACGGAATCTGCCATCATTTTCAGTGTGTTTTTGTTTGGCAGTGCACTGCATGGTAGTGCTGTTGTGATATGCAGTGTGAACAAAGCAAGTTAGGTACACCAAGGGGCCAGTGTAACGTGGCATGATTGTATCTAGAAACGAATTATCTTGGTACAAAAACATCGTATCAGTTTGGGTTCAGCTAGGTTAATGTTTACGTGAAACTGTTAACAGGAAGCGGAATTCACTTACATCAAAAAGATCCCAAACATGAACACAATTCCGGGGGTTTGTAAGTCATTACTTTTTAAATTGATATTCAGATCCTTGCTAATTCAGAATATTTTTTTACACCCTACATATTTTATATGGAATGTGGGTTGAGCATCAGTTTTGAAGTTTTTACTTAATAAAGTAAATCCCTTCCGTTCAGAGTTCCGTCTTTATTTGTCGCTGATCATAGTATGGACTGAAAATTTAGTTATTTTAATAAAGAAATTAGTCCTTGTGGGTTTTGATCTCATTGTCTGTTTTCCTCGAGATTGAGGTAATTTTTATTATCTAATACTCCAATACTTTTAAACTGCTGTGATGAAAGCCTTTTCTCCTACGTCATTCTAAAGCAACACTATACATCCTACTTCAACAACTAATGCCTGGTGTTTGTTTGGTCGATGCAGTTACTCGAGACATCTTACTTAACTCTCATAGACAAATAATGAACAAAATCCCTTCGGCAAACTTGTGATGCTTTTCTACCCTGTTAATTTATTACATTTGTAACCCACCTATTTTCTGCTAACTGTGCGTTAAGATTAAATTTTTTAGATTGTTTTATTAAAACTTTTCCTTTTCCTTTTAGAGTTTAGGTTTTCTTTGTCGCTGATGAGGGACATAGTATTGTCAAAAAATTTCGACCTTTTAGTAAAATAGTAAGACATTGTGGCTTTTTATTCCTTTTCACCGATTTACATTACTAACCCCAACAACAAATAAGCTGAAATAATTCTATAATCGTAGCCTCCAGTGAACGAACAAGTTTCCTAACCCATTTCATAATAAGAACAATTTGCAGTTGTACTCCAAATTAAATAAATTTTGGAATACTGCTAGAATGAACTCTTTAGCCCGTCCCAAGCCAACTACTACAACTACTACTACTACCCTCCCTGTCGGGAGAGGAAAAAAAGGGGAGAAATGGCGATAGAAAAAATACATCTGTTGAATCAATGAGTACCTTCTGTGGCAGGACACTGTCGACACGATGCTACTCTCCTTTTTCCTCTTCTTCCCTTCGTGTCAGGAGGGAAAAAAAATGAAAAACAACAACTTGATAATAAAATGTAATACCAGCGCCGGTTACATCTCTTGGAGATGTCTCTCTGGCATCTCACTTGAAATATATAAAAATCTCTCAGGCACCTCAGTTGAAATATATATAGATCTAAGAGATGTCCTCCTGGCATCTCATCTTAAAATGATAAAATAGTGCACTTAATGCACCTGCCCCTCCGGCATCTTACCTTGAAATTGACCCATCTATACATTTAAATGAACTAACCGTCTTCTTTCTCTCCGGGTATTACAGATACGGAAGTGACCTTGGTGCAGCATGGCGCTAAGAGACGCTCACCTACTAACCCATTCCTTACAGATGTCCGAGCTAATTAAAAAATTTAAAATACCGGTTTATTGCCTCTTTTGGACTCAAATCTGCGGTAACTATTCATCCGTTTTTTGGAGCAAATCTTGCGATAATTGATCAAAAATTAGGAAATTTTGTTTCCTCTGACTTGACATAACTCCAAATTTAAATACTCGTGCCATTCATGAACTGAAATTTGCAATAAAACCAGTTTTTTCAAATTTAAATACTTGTGTTTCTTCTGACTAAACTGAGGAGTTGCCACGAACAACTCTTTCCTAGGAGATGTCACTCTGACGTCTCACCTTGAAGTGCGTCAGCCTGCAAGGAACCTGCAATAGTAACCATTTTTCAAAATATTGAACAACTCGTGCTCGTATCAACTGAAAAATGAAATATTTTT
>SDVV010039129.1:0-10661 GCA_016164225.1 Gammarus roeselii | reverse complement strand
AATTTGATTTCCTTAAAGTGAAATTTATTGCACTGATTAAAGTAAATAAGTCCCGTTTTCTTTTTTTTGTTTCTCAACCCTAGCTCATGGGCAAATAATTACGTTGAGTGCCCCACGTTGGGAACTTCACAAACCTTTCTCCATCCATGAACTACAACATGCAATTGACCACACTCGTGAAACCTCACCCGGGCCGGACCGAATGCACATCAACATGATCAAACACCTTCCTGACAACACTCTCCAGCACCTACTAAATGTGTTCAATACGTTGTATTTAAATTCATTTTTTCCCAACCAATGGCGGGAATCCGTAATTATCTCGATACCCAAACCCGGAAAATGTCACAGCGACCCACATAACTATCGTCTTATTGCCCTAACTAGCGTCCTCTGTAAGACTATGGAAAGAAAGATAAACTCACTCCTAGTCGACTACCTTGAAATGCATGCAGGTCTTAACAACATCCAGTGCGGTGGCCGTCAGCGCCACTCCACAACGGACCACCTCGTACGATTAGAATCAGACATTAGACAGGCCTTCGTCCGAAGAGAACATGTGGTTTCCATATTTTTCGACGTTGAAAAAGCAAACGACACTACGTGGAAATACGGGATCATGAAGGATCTCCACCGTAAAGGTTTGAGAGGTCGGCTACCAATTTTCATCCACCAATTTCTACAAAATCGCACCTTCAGGGTCAAGGTTGGCAACACTCAGTCTCCGTCATATCCGCAAGAAATGGGCGTCCTCCAGGGAAGCGTCCTCAGTGTCACTCTTTTTATCCTCAAAATCGATCAGTTAGCCGACATTCTTCCCCGAGACGGAAGATTGCTCTCATCACTATACGTGGACGACCTACAAATAAGCTACAGACACCCCAGCCTCATAACAATTCAACATGAACTACAGAAGTGCCTAAACCTAGTCGGGAACTGTGCTGCCCTAAACGGATTCTGATTCTCGCCCTCTAAATATAAAAGCATTCACTCTACCCTTGTGCCCGGTTTACACCTGAAACCAGCACTAACGCTGCACAATACATCTGTAGCATACGAAGAAACGATCAAATTCCTGGGTCTTATGTGGGACCCTAAACTCACGTGGCGACCCCACATCGCAGCCCTGGCGACTCGCTGCAAAAGGTCGACAGGACTTATCCAATCGGTAACATTCCTGAAGTTCGGTGCCAACATGGACACCGGAATGACGCTGTTCAGAGCAATAATACGATCGTGCATGGACTACGGAGCCGTTGTCTACGGATCTGCAGCCAAAACTACTCTCGACCATCGCAAACAATGCTTTGCGTATCACAATAGGCGCGTTCCGCTCCACCCCAATCGAATCCCTTTACGTGTTCGCTAACGAACTTACACTTCCGCTCCGGCGAGACAAACTTTCACTACAATACTATTTTAAGACTAGAAGTCTAATCAACAACCCAGCAATCAGCCACATCACCAACACTTCCGATAAGCGCCTTTTTGCGGCAAAAAAAAAAATACATATGCCCATCGTTTTCCCTACGTGTGGACAACCTGCTGACCTCGCTAAACATCAATCGTAAAGCTATTAAGCCTTCATTTTCCTACCGAATCCTTCAAATTAACACACCAACGGGGATGACCAACCCACCACCGGTCAACCTAGACCTGCAAATGTACCCTGAAGCAACTACTCCAACTAACGCGTACCGGCAGGAATTCCTTAGACGGCTCCAAAACCGCGGACGAAGTGGGAGCCGCCGCTGTGTGCGGGGACACCCCACTCTCGGCCACCCTCCCACAAGAGGCCTCCGTGTTCTCTGCGGAGCTTCGCGCACTCGAACTAGCCATTTCTATTGCAAAAACACATCGCTTCCCCAAATGCGTCGTATTCTCAGACAGTCTGAGTGTCCTCACACAGCTTAAAACACTGCACTACGAACATTAAGTTCTACGTAAGATGCAGCACAATCTTTTTGTGATGACCGAGACGGGTCAGGCAGTGGAATTCTGTTGGATCCCCGGGCACGCGGGAATATGAGAAAACGAACTTGCGGACTCGCTTGCAAAACTGGCATCTGCTCACCAAGAACAATTTTTTGCAATACATTACCGGGACTGGTTCCCTATCATCAACTCCCATATAACATCCCGATGGGATGAAACGTGGCAACTGAGTGGACAAAAAATGCTTTCAGTCAAACCTTTAGTCGTAAAATGGGAAACAAAGTTCACCAACAGAAATGACCAAGTGTTCATCAACCGCTGGTGCACGGGACACACGGGGATAACTCAGTAACACCTGATGGATGTCGACATAGGACCACACGCGCCACCTTGCCCCTGTTGCCACCAAGTGGCTATCAGCGTGAAACACTTACTGATGGATTGCAACGTACTCCGGCATCCCGACGAGCGTTTTCAAGTCCCCGTGCAACCTGCAAAGCCTACTCACGGACCCAACCTAGCGTAAGAAGCTTATCGCTTTCGGAAAACACACCGGACTGTACGAAGCTGTCTAAACCCCAAACACCTGTGCAAGTGAGGTGGTCTCTCCACCCCATTACGCACAGAAATAACAACACATCTTACGAAGATACGCGTTAACTTTTTTCTCGCTCGTACGCGCTAGTACGCGAATATACCACAATTGAAATATGTACTGACTTCATCTTGACATGACTAGTATTTTCACACGCGAGGCCGTGCGGACTAACCTGAATCAACGACGGTCGCCCCTACGGGGTAGCCTATTATGACTCACGTTGAGGCTCTGGTAGAAATGAGGTTCAAATCAAATCCGGGATTCATCGGGCTCTTTTGGGACCCAAAGAACCTATGTCCCGCCCCCACCCTATCCCCTTGAACAAAAAGTGTGAAATCAATAATCAGAACAGTTTTTCTGCCCATGACGAACCTGCCCTTACTCTCTTCTTCACGATCCGCAATTTTGTGATGTAAAGTAGTGCGGTGTATTACTGCGGGAGTTCCTGTTTGTGATTTTATGAATGGGTGTTCTTTCTTCAGTCTGTGCTCGCTCGCGCGTGCTCGGACCACATGTGGTTTCTGAGGTTGACCTGGACTGCGTAGCTGTAATCCTTGTGACACGTTGCGGTTGGAGTTGATCTAATCCGTGAAGCTGTAGACTTTGTTCCAATTTCGACGAGTCTATATGTGCGCACTGGCGCGTATGCATACATGGAGTTCTGAGTGGTTGGAGGCGGAGATTTGTTTTGTCTGAGTCTTACCCGAATAAATCAATTGTACCTCTACTAAACTAGACCGCGTAGCTGTAAACATTGTGTTACGTTGCTGTCGGAGCTGTCTTTGTCCGTGCAGCCGTAAACCTTGTACCAGTCACGACAATGCTACCTGTACGCACTAGCACGCGGACATATTACTTTTGAAGTTCTAAATAATTGGAAGCGAAGATCCGTTTCGTCGAAGCGTTTTCCTTGTCCGCACTAGCGAGCGTCTGACATTGCTAAAATATTCAAAATTTTCTAACTTTAACAGCAGCTGTTTTTTGGGGTGGATGGATGATTATTCATTTCATAGATCATTAACACTTTATTTTAGTATTTTATTATTTCTTCTTTTCTTGGGCTCTCTATCAAGGTTGGTTGAGACAAGGTGGCCCAGGGAAGGGGGGTACTCATGGGACCCGCGGGACTAGGGGTTTCGGGAACCCGGGGGACTTGGAAGACCAGGAGAATTTGGGGGGACCCACTTGGACCCTTCTGGGGCCCTTTGGAACACCCTTGAGACCCTTTGAAACCCTGTCGAGAAACTGTAGGACCCTCTTCAGGCCCCTCTGAGTCCTGGAACCTCTGTTCCCCCCTCCCAACGCTGTAAGGCCCATACGCAGAGGAATGTATAAATGTGGAGTGCTTGGGTAGAGAAATTAGTTATTACAGTCCACAGCATTGCTGACGCAGGGGGGAGAGCCGCGTCGAGGCTGGTCGAGGTGCGTCGAAATCAGTCGAAACATGTTGAGGCAAGTCGAGTTGGGTGCGACGAGGGACCAGGGGAGCTCAGGGACCCGGAGGGCTTGGGTTACCCTCCGGGATTCGTCGGGCTCTTTTGGGACCCGAGGTACCTCTGCCACCCCACTCCCACTCTAAAATGCTTGAGTGAAAATTTTTGTTATAACAGTCCACATGATTACTAGCGCAGAGGGGGAGAGCCACGGCGAGGCTGGTCGGGGTGCGTCGAGATCAGTTGAAACATGTCGAGTTTGGCGCGACGAGTCGAGACTGGCTGAAATGAGTCTAGACAAGCCCAGATGAGCTGAGACGAGGGGACTCGAAGGACCCGGGACCCGGGGACTTGGGTTATCTTCCGGGACCTATCGGACTCCTTTGGGACCCGAGGGACCTCTTCGCCCTAAACAATAAGTATGATGTCAATCATCTGAGCAGTTTTTCAGCCCATGACGAACCTGCCCTTTCTTTCCTCTTAACGATCCACAATTTAATAGAGTAATGCTAGTGTACTTGTGTGAGCGTTCCTGTTTGTAATTTTATGAATGTGTTTTTTCAGTCCGTGCTCGCTCGCGCGTGCACGGACCATATGTAATTTATGTTGTTGACCATTACCGCGTAACTATAAATCTTGTGGTGCGTTGCGGTTGAAATCTATCTAATCCGTGAAGCCGTAGACCTTGTACCAATTCCAACGATACCATCTGTGCGCACTGGCGTGTGTACATATTACTCATGAAGTTCTATGGGGTTAGAGGCGGGGATTCGTTTCGTCTGAGTCTTTATATTACCTGAACAAATAAATTGTACTGAAAGAAAACTAGACCGGGTAGCTGTAAACATTGTGTTGCAATGCTGTAGGAGCTGACTTTGTCCGTGTGGCCGTGGGCCTTATACCAATTTCGATGATACTATCTGTGCGCACTGGCGTGTGTACATATTACTCACGAGGCTCTGAGGAGTTGGAGGCGAGGATTCGTTTCGTTTCATTTGAGTCTTTATCTTACCTGAATAAATAAGTAGTTCTAACACAACTAGACCGTGTAGCTCTAAATATTGTGTTGCGTTGTTGTCGGAGCTGACTTTGCCCATGTAGCCGTGGGCCTTGTACTAATCTCGACGATGCTACCTGTGCGCACTGGCGTGCATACATATTGCTCATTAAGTTCTAAATGATTGAAGGCGGAGATCCATTTCGTCTAAACATGTTTCTTGTGCGCACCAGCGTGCGTCTGACACGACTGAAATCTTCAAAATGTTTTAACTTTGATGACGGCGTGCGAGCTTACTGGAATCCATGATTGTTGAGCCCTACGGAGGAGCCTATTATGACTCACGTTGAGGCTCCGGGGGAAATGAAAGTCAAATCAAATCAAATCGAGGTACCCGGGGAGCTCGGGGGACTTGGGTTACCCTCCGGGACCCATCTGGCTCTTTTGGGACCCGAGGGACCTCTGACCCCCACCCTGACCCCCTAATCAATAAGTGTGATATCAATAATCAGAGCAGTTTTCCAGCCATTGTTGAACCACTCTTTTCTTTCCTCATCGCGATCCATAATTTTGTCATCTAAAATAATGCTAATGTATTTGTGCGTGAGTTCCTTTTTGTGATTTTGTGAATGCGTGTTTTTTCAGTCCGTGCTCGCTCGCGCGTGCACGGACCATATATAATTTCTGTTGATCTTCACCGCGTAACTGTAAACCTTGTGCTGCGTTTCGGTTGGAGTTGGTCTGATCCGTGAAGCCGTGGACCCTGTACCAATTTCGACGATGTCATATGTGCGCACTGGCGTGTTTACATATTACTCCTGTGGTTCTGAGTTGTTGGAGGCGGGGATTCGTTTCTTCCGAGTCTTTATTTTACCTGAATAAATCATTTTTACTGTAACTGAACTTAACCGCGTAGCTGTAAAGTGTAAACATTGTGTTGCGTTGCTGTCAAAGCTTACTCTGTCCGTGTAGCCGTAAACCTTGTTGAAATCTCTATAATGATACCTGTACGCACTTGCGTACATACATATTACTCTTGAAGTTTTAAATGATTGGAAGCGGAGATCCGTTTCGTCTAAACGTTTTCCTTGTGCGCAACTGAACGACTGAAATTTTCAATATTTTCTAACTTTGACAACGTTGTTTTTCTCGCACACCGAGGCCTGCGAGCCTACTGGAGTCCATTATCGTCGAGCCCTATGGGAGAGCCTGTTATGATTCATGTTGAGGCTCCAGTGGAAATAAGGCTAAAATCAAATCAAATTCAAATGCTCCTATAGTTCCAGATGTTCCCATCAGCCCGGATGGGAACATCTGGAACTGGATAACTAAAAATTAGCAAATGGAATTCAGTGTGCGTTTTTATGACACAGAAAATAATCTTGTAGTTAACCGTTACCTTGGGCCAAAGCATCACTGATGAAGGCTAAAGTATGAAACAAAGAAAAGAATTAAGACAGTGGCAGTAGTCTGGCATTTATATTCCTGTCTGTCAGATTGGCTTGGGGAGGGTTTTAGTTGATTTTTTTTACTTTTATGATGTCATCAGATACATGAAATGGAAAGTAAACCTTTCAGTATTACATTTATAATGTCAGGTTTTTTTCTTGACTTGCGTCAGGTTATCTAATTATTCTGACCGCGTCTGTAGATGTCATTGACCTTAAAAAATCAGCTTTAGAGAAGTTTTAGCAGCACCTGCTTTTCAGGGTGCTCAGTATATATATATATCAGTTCAATTAATAAGAACCAGTCAGCAAAGGTCACTGTAGTATCGCTAAGTAACCGTCATGATCATGCAAGTTGTCTATCGTTGCAGGTGTAACCATGAACATGAATTGGGGTGTAACCATGAAGGGAAAAGATGAGACATTAATTATGAATCAGTTATCCAAAGAATGAAGCAATAAACAATTAATGGAAGGGCAGCTATGTAATTTTGCGACCTGGAATCCTTGACAGTGAGAGCGGTGTTCCTGTCCTCCCTGATCTGCACCGGTGGTGCGGGTGTCGTTGTTCCTCGTCACATGTCGACAGCTGTGGTCAATGCCTAGGTTTAGGCGTTGAGGTGTACTGCCAGTCTTGTGGCTGTCCAATATCCTTTGGAAGTTGAGCACTTGTGCAGTCTATGCCCAGGTCTTGATTGTACAAGATTCCTATTGGTACTGTTTTGATACTGAGATCTCAAGTCGTAGAATCTCCAGGAGGGCTGATTTTCTGTGCTCGGCCAATTCTTGCAACTGAGAAGTTGGCCATTCTTAGCTGCTGAGCCGCACAAGAGCGGCTCAGCAGCTAAGAATGAGCACCCTTGTTTTTGTGTTGCCAACAGACTTTGGGTTTAGCCTCTATGCCAACTCTAATTCATTTTAGTACTGATATTCTGCAGTTGGGTTTTCCATAGATGCTCGTCTACATTTGGGTTGCGGTCTCTTTGGAATTAGACACTAAAACAATATGCGTTGTTAATAACCATTTGTAGGGACAACTGTCCTCTACACGTCCGCACCCTGAAGGGTCTGGCTGGGGCCTCGCAACTCATACTTCGGGTCAGGGGTGAGGTCCGAGATCAGAGTCAGCAGCAGGGCCCGACAGGGCTCATGGCTTTTCCCCTGCTGAGTCCTAATTGTCGGGCATTCTCACATCCATGTCCATAACTTTTCTCGACGGGACTCTGTCGGGCGAAAGAGCCTATTAATGCCGCGTCAAAACACAACCGTTCTCTCACACCTATCTACTGCACGCTCTCTCCCTACCTCCACTCAGTGTTTCTTTGACCTCCTGAAGGCTTACAATACAACCTGACGCTATGGCATCCTCCGATAAATCCATCCGATGCGACTTCGTGGTCTCTTAGCATTCTCCATTCAAATTTTCCTGCTGCGGAGGGTCTTCTGGGTTAAATCGCCAATCATCTCTTTAACATACTTCCCCAAGATGAGGGGGTAATGTACGGGAGCACGAGAGTAATCCCTCCCTCCGTGAACAGCTCTATACGTTGACAACTTCATGATTTATGCATCGGCTCAATCCGTGTCCCACCTCCAAACCAACTACAGAGTGCTATTGCACAGATGGCTGCTTGGACGAAATCTCGGGATTTTAAGATTTCTCATAGCAAAACACGTGTTCATATCCATCGGTCCCGCACATACATAGAACCAGGTCTCAGATTTCATGGACAAATGATCCCATTCCTAGCTACACTCCGCTTCTTAGAACTAACACTCGACCAGAATCTAGCCGTTCAAGAAAGACTGTTCGCATCGATTGTTCATTCAGTGAAGCCCTCCCCTAGGCATCTCTTAGATTCACCGACCCCACGGGTTCACGGCCCACCCGGAGGGGGGGGGGGGGATGAACACCCTTATTTCCCATCAGACTCCCTTTTTCTTCACCCTTCACTATCTCTCCTTTTCTCCCCCATCCTGATTTGCTTAACGTTTATTTACCTCATTTGCATCTTATGTTGAGTTCAATTTTTCTGAAACTTATCTCAGACTCCTTCTCAACAATTCTCCTAATATTCGCTGCGCACGCATGTCCCTGTAGCGGCCAATCGCCTAGCTATTGGCTCTACTGTGAACTCGCCCTACTATAATTACCGCACTGTGTTTTATCTACTACAAATGTAATAACAACTTAATTCGTGCAGTCACGTGTAACTCAACTATTTCATAAGTCATTTCTCATTTATACTTCAAGTCCATGTGTGCGCATTACATCATTACATCTCATGCGAAGTGTCGCATGCTGAACACAGCTGCATACTGGCCACTCTTGTATACCATTGTAATGCACTTCCTCCACACTATCCTGAGGCCGGCACATTCTTTCTTTCATGCTTAATTACCGCCGCTGCCTTTAAAGCAAAAACATCAACCGTCGCCACATTCCAGAAACATCACATTCATTTCATGTGTGCACTCGCTCATTGTTCACTTCCACTCAACTGTTCTCCTTCACCAGCAACCATTCCGTAAGTCCCGTTGTCGGGCGTATCTGCATTACATGTAACACCGGGAATTCCGTGTAGTTCAATGTACATTTCTGTTTTATTTTCTATTTTCACTTGATATTATTCATGTTATTTCACTTGTACTACGTGCCCGTTGTTAGTACTTGTCCATTGGTGTTTCTGTACCATTCCACGATGTTTTCCTTCTTGTCATTGCCATCTATGCCATTCCGTGATGCGCATCAATCAAATCTTCCTTCATCCTCGTTATTTTGATTCACGTCATATCATTTTATTATGCATAGTCGGAATTTTATCAGTGTTTTTTCTAGTTTTCATTCTCATTATCGCCGTGGTTACAGTTATGTCATTAGGGGTCATCTACCCCTTTCACTGTTTACAACCGTCTCACCATGTCACCAAATGTAACTCATCATCTACCCCTTTCACGGTTTACAACCGTCTCACCATGTCACCAAATGTAACTCATCATCCACCCTTTTCACGGTTTACAACCGTATCGCCATGTCACCAAATGTAACTCATCATTTACCCCTCTCACTGTTTACAACCGTATTACCATGTCACCAAATGTCACTCATCATCTACCCCTTTCACTGTTTACAACCGTATCACCTTGCCACCAATCGTAACTCATCATCCACCCTTTTCACTGTTTACAACCGTATCACCATGTCACCAAATGTAACTCATCATCTACCCCTTTCTCTATTTACAACCGCATCACCATGCCACCAAATGTAACTCATCATCCCCCCTTTTCACTGTTTACAACCGTATCACCATGTCACCAAATGTAACTCATCATTTACCCCTCTCACTGTTTGTAACCGTATCACCTTGTCACCAAATGTAACTCATCATTTACCCCTCTCACTGTTTACAACCGTATCACCTTGTCACCAATCGTAACTCATTATGGTGTAAATTCGCCCTTTAAATAATTCTAGCGATCCTTACACTCTATGTTATTCATCCTTAGTATCATTGACTACGTCGCAGTCCATGTTTGTACCGTCGTCATTCTCAATTTAGCATAAACCTTACGTTTTTTGTAATATATGTGAAAATTTAAGCTTCTCGCAATCACTCCCTCCTGCACCTCGTCGCCTTTCTCTCTAGGATTAAAAGTAGGCAAACACCCGCCATCGATCAAATTGGATTCGGATAAGAAAACTACTCAAAGCAATTCAACGTACATGAATGGATTCAATACTGCGCCTTTTGCGCAACGTTTCGCTAGCTTCAATAATAACGGCCGATCCTTTCCACCCTTCCTCTCCTGTCCTCTGAAAGCTCAGCGTTGAGTCATGCGCTGAACCCGTGGCTAAAGGTTGAAGAGCAGCAGGAGATCAATTAGAGCCGTTCATCAATTATATTAATTTATTTATTATTATTTTTTACTTCAGCGCATTCTACTAGAGGGCAATTTCGAGACCCTCATATCGGTCAGAGTCCGCTCTCGTTTTATCATTCTTACTAATTGTTCCTGGCAATGCGATACTCGTATTTCTCAATCTTACCAATTCAATATTTTACAATCATTAATCAATCAATCAATTCAATCATTTCATTATTTAACCAACTAAACATCCTAAACCCACACACGTACCCACATATACGCACACACTCACACGCAAACACACATACCGGTCCTATTTATTCTCCTTTCTGGCTAACAAATAACAGCCAAGTTGCGCTCTTTGTTTCATGCGACCTTTT
>SDVV010039128.1:0-10661 GCA_016164225.1 Gammarus roeselii | reverse complement strand
AATGACATTCTGTTACGATTTAGCCGTGATTACTTTGGTTAAAGAAGATTTAATTACCCTGTTTTGGACTGAATTGGAGAATAATTTCATCAAATTGCTATATACTATAGCGTGTTCGTGTAGAAGTATTCCACATCATTTACTATTTGTTTCAGTCACATGTCTTGGCAACTTATTCACATTAGTTGTTTGGTAAGTTTCACGCTTTATTTTTTCTCGTACATCATGGTTTTTAATGTATGTTTTGGGTATGGTAGAGAATTGATCTTCTTGCTTTATTATAACTCGAGTGATTTAGTACATTTCATTCAGTTTTGTATGTTCTCTGTACAGTTTTCATCTTCGATGCAAGGTATTGGGTATTTTATACAATTATTGGAATAATAGGATATATTACGTTTGTATTTGCAATGTTGAACAATATTTCAGGCACAATTTAGTTACATGTTGTATATTTTTGGTGTTTTATATATATTTTTTACATCCTGGTACAATGTTTGACGAGGATATTATATATATAGAAGATTTGATTTGTTTCGAACTTGGTCTTGTTGTTAGATTATTGTATGTTTATTGTAGGAACATACTTAAATGTTTAAGCGGAGTTAAAGAGTCCCCTGGGCAAAAGCTTGTTGTGTTTACGTCTATTTGTATAAGGAGACCGATTTACTATGATGAATATCCTAGTGTATTGAAAATTTTCATGTTGATCAGAGCAGAGTTGAGAATTACGTAGTTATTTCATTATTGTTGTGTGATTTTTCCACAATAATCACAGGAATGTATGATTATCAAATCCGTAGGTGTAAATCCGTAATGCATCTATGAGGAATTTTGTCATTGAACCCTAGCAAGTGTGAAGTTTACCGTTTCAGAAGACGATTCACTGGATGGAAGGGTCCTGGTATAGAGGCGGTTTACACTCATTGGTGGTCAAACGTGAATTTGTAAGTTCTTGTGGATGTCGGTCTAAATTCCATGAGGTTGTTAGAGAGGTTATGCGCCAAGCTGCTGATCGTTGTAGTGATTTACTTAGGTCGTCAGTGAACAGATGCCCAGATTTTTATTGCCACACTCTTTGAGACTCATGTCAGGCCCATTCATGACAACTGCACCTGCGTATAGATTCATTGTTTTGTCCAGGACGTGACTTTGCTCGACGTTGTTCAGAGATGCTGAACTAAACAGATGCATGGTATGTCTGAGGTATTGTACCATGACTGCGTGTTACCTCCAAGTTTGTTATATATCAGTGGTAGATTGCTGAGAAGTGATCCAATAAAGCATTGTAGAGTTTGTTGTTGCGACACAGTGGGCTTTGTTCTTGTCCTATTATAGATTTTATATCCTAGTAAGGTTACGGATTTTTTTTGGATTAAACGGGTATTGTAGTTTTATTTCTTTATTACGCATGAACTCAGTATTTGTTTTACTGTTAGATATTTTTTCCGTATGGTTGTTTATGTTAGTGTATGATCTTAGTCCTGTTTCAATTCACCTCAGGAGTTCAAGTACAGGATAATTTCACTTACATCTATTACAAGATTGGTAATGTACATCGGCATCATGTATTGATTGACCATACACCTTCCCTACTGGTGTAGGATTTATCATCTGGGGTATGGTAGGATACACCGTGTATCATACTTATTCAATGTTGCCTTGACAATACTAGAGAATCTTACTCAGCTATTTAATAGTTGTTTTTATTGTATGATTTTGAGCGGTTCTCATAGTAATATAACTAATCAGGTATAAATTTGCATAATTTCATGCACTGATGGGTATAAATTAGCTTAACTGAATATAGTGGTCCAGAATATTGTTATGTTTTACCTCTCGACATTGGATTTGGGTCCTATTTCAAGTCGTTTATAGAACTAGAATACCGGATTTGTGTTGAGTGTTAGTGTTAAAATTCTTCAATAATTTAATGTACATCTCAATTAGGTTATTCGCTCGCATTTCTTTACTAGATGCTTATTCCCTCAAGTCTATCTTTTATAAATGTATGTTAAACGTTTACAGTCTGAACTGTTAGACATTTTTGATTAATTCAGGCTTTGTTATGAGATTTCGTTCCAATTCAGAATATCTGACTTATTCGAGCATTCACAATATCCACTCAAGCATTTTTCACTACAGATTTGTAAGGTAGAGGGGCCGTAAACCTAACCCATCCTAACCTATCCTAACCTAATCTAACAAAGAAATAAATATTTAATTCCGTATTCAGACTTATGTTTGGTATTTCTTCATTTATTTAAGCTTTATTTATATCAAATCTTTCCACTTAGCTGTATAGTTTTACCAATCTTTAGCTGATTGTATACCTATATACATATATATTTTTTTCACTCTGCTTGTCCAGTCCAATAATATCGAATACTTTCAAGAAATGTTAGGTGATCGCTCGCTGGTAGACCGTAGGGTTAATAAGCGATTATGTAAGCTTGCCGCATATTTCAGTGATTGTTATGGGTGATAAAGCATAAACAAGTTTTATGTATGGTTGTACTGTCAGAATATGATTTTTTGCTGTAATGTTCGATATGTGTCTCCTACCATTTTACGTATATTATAACGAACATTTAATAAATCCACTCTAACATTTTACAACAGACCTGTGATGTTAACAAGATCTAGGATATAAACCATGCCTAAGATACATAGTTAACAAAATATTTATCAATATACCACAACATAAATCAAATATCAATTATTGCAAAACGGGTTGCCATACACTGCCAGATGAATTAATACCTAGGCAACCTAACACACTTGAACAATAATTATATATTTTCAATCAAGTGGTATGGTTATTTATGATACTTAGTAATTTTTTATACGCGATTTACAAAACAAAACACTCCACATGGACCTATTTTACGTAAATTTTTTAATACAACACAACATGTACACGTATACCCACATTTATACGTTTATACAGGGTCGGTGCCGGCATATGCCGGCACAAAGTAGGCGTATACAGGGTCGGTGCCGGCAAATGCTGGCACAATGTAGGCGTATACAGGATCGGTGCCGGCATATGCCAACACAATGTAGTCGTATACAGTGTTGGTGCCCTCATATGCCGGCACAATGTAGGCGTATGCAGGGTTGATGCCGGCCAATGCCGGCACAATGTAGGCGTATACAGGGTTGATGCCGGCATATTGAAGGAGCACACAGGGTTGGCACCGGCATATACCGGCATAATGAAGGCGTATACAGGGTTGATGCCGGTACAATGTAGACACATGCACACACTTGTATTCGTATACAGGGTCGGTTAACTTCTGTAGCATTACACCTCTGATCTGTTTTTTTCCATTAGAACAAAGTCCCCTGTTTTTGTTACAAGATATTTAATGTGGATCAGCTTCACGTCATGTTAGGTTAAATGAACTAATCATCCTAACCTAACCAAACCTATTCTAACCGAGATTCATGTATTATCGATCGAGATTTTATGCCAACGTAGGATTTTTTTCAGTGTTATAGGATTTATGCATAACAAATAATTTCACCTGACGATACATTTTGCTCAATCCTTTTCAGTTTTGATACACACTTCCAATGTTGATCTAGCAAGTTTCATCCAGCTTCAAATTTAAATTACATCGTTTGTTTGATTGGCTTAGCTATTTTCATACGATTCTTGACTTATTTGGCACAAACTTATATCACTTTCACTCTATGTTAATCATACCCACCGCGTATGTACGTGTTACATGAGTTGAAAAAAATTATAACAAAAATTTATAATTCAAAATTTCAGTAAATTATCAACTTTTCGAGGGATAACACTTAACCTAAGAAGCCAAGTTATCACTTCAATAAACTGACTTTACTCTGCTACCCCTCGAAAATTTGAAATTTTATTGAAATTTTGAATTTTAAATTTTTGTTATACATTTCTTTCAACGTGAACATACACATGCACATACGTACACAGACCTATACACATACATACATACATACATACATACATACACAGTTGATGACCTAGGCGAGCATTGTTAGGCCTAATGTTTTGCGAAAAACAACATGTAATCAACTTATATTAGCTTGCTGCATACCGAGATTGGAATCAATGTCACGTTGAGTGTAAGTTGAGCGGGACGGCTTGTCTTCAAATAAACAACATTGAATGTTCACGGGGCAACAATTAGTTTACGTGTCTTGGAAGAAGAAATCTTCGAAAATGACATGAGTCGGATCGATCAAACATTTACTAGTGTTAAAAATACCAGCTATCTCAGAATGGGTTAAACAAGAACCAAAAGAGTGGGAAATACCATTCATGTATACTGTAGATGAAGGAAAAAGGAAGTCGGCTTTGGGTAACTAATGTCGACGCGTTACAGTCGTTTGTAACAAAGTTCAAAGTAATTAAGAAAGCAAATCTCGAAATTGATATGATCCAAGTAGGAAATCATCAACATGACTGTAATAAAGCTGAGGTAGTGGAAAACAAATTGTACCTATGAATAAAAAAAAATCTGGATAGTAGTCAACAATTTTTCACTGATAAAGATATGAATGACTTTGAATTGGATCAGTTTCGAATAATTAAGGTTCAAATAGGAGAAGCAAAACATTTGTGGACTCACGGGAACGGAACAGTCTTCGATATTTGCATCAAAAATATGATGGAGTATATGAAATATTTTGAAAGGAAACTGAAACATAGTGAAGATGGGTATGGTTGGATGTACGAATCATGCTGTTTCAAATCAAAAAACGAGGTAGACCTGTAACGCCAGCTAGGTCTGTAAATATTGGCAATAAAAATAATCCTAAGTCATGGAAATCCTTTGTTAAATGTTTATATTATCCCAGACTCAAAGGTCAAGCAATGAATTGCGATAAAATACATCAAGTCAGTTAGTCGGAGGTACCATCGGATTGTCGAAATCAGTTGAAGAATATGCATCAAGATATGAAACGAAGTTCAAATGTCGCTCATCTCAAATTTGAACATTGTCATAAATCTGTGCGGGTGTTGAGAGGAGAGGGTGGAGGAATTCCTGACCTTCTGCAGGTGGAAGGTAGACTAAGAGTGGAGCAGAAGTGGAAGGGCAACAAATGAGTGAGAGGAGGAAGTGAGGTAGTGAAAGTGAGTGAGCTGAGTGTGAAAAGTAGAGTCGAGGAGTTCCAACAGGCGTTGAAGGAAGAATATGACAACGTAAGAGGACATGACCTGAGAGATGTGGAGGAAGAATGGGAGACGTTAAGGGATGCGTTGCTGAGATGTGCGAAGAAGATGTGTGGTGCGCGCCGTGTGGGCGGGTGCAGAAGGAAAGGCTGCGAGTGGTGGAACGAGGAGGTCAAACTGGCGGTGGCACGAAAAAGAGGAGCGTTTGAGGAGTGGTTGCAGGTGAAGTCGGAGGTGACTTATGTAGGCTACCAAGAGAGAAGAAACGAGGTGGAGCGGGTGGTGAGAAGAGCCAAAAGGGACGCTGATGCCAGGTGGGGCAGACGGTGGTGCCAGAATTATGAGGAGAACAAACGATGTTCTGGAAAGAGGTGAAGAGGGTGAGAAAGGAAGAGACCGGAAAGGAGGAAGTGGTTATAGATGAAAACGGCCAGTTGTTGTTGGAAAGAGGTGAGCCGAGTATTTTGATGAGTTATTAAATGTCGAGGATGATAGAGAGGCTGACATTGTTGCTGTGGGTGGTGGTGCTCGGATGCCAGTTTTGGGAGAAAGACTTGTTACGGCGTTACCAGGGAAGAGGTGCAGGAGGCGGTGGACGTGATGACAGGAGGGAGAGCCCCTGGCTTGGATGACGTTGCGACCGAGGGCCTGAAGAAGGGTGGAGTAACGATTGTCGAATGGTTGGTGAGGTTACTGAACTTGTGTTTTACGGCAGGCGTGGTACCGATTGAGTGGAGCAGTGCCTGCATTGTTCGGCTATATAAGGGCAAAGGAGATAAAAAATGAATGCTGCAACTCGAGAGGTATCAGTCTGTTACGTGTGGTTGGTAAGTTGTACGGGAGAGTGCTGATCAAAAGGATTAGAGACTGTACGGACTGCGCAATTGGAGAGGAACAGTGTGGCTTTAGGAGTTGTAGAGTGTGTACCGATCAGATTTTTGCAGTGAAACAGGTCTGTAAAAAGTACCTTGCCAAAGGTAAGGATGTGTTTTGGGCCATCGTGGATCTGGAGAAGGCATACGACAGGAATGACAGGGAAGCGCTGTGGAGGGTGTTGCGTTTGTAAGGAATGAGCGGACATTTGTTGAAAGCGATGCAGAGTTTCTATGCTGACATCCGAGCATGTGTCAGAGTGGGAAGCGAGGTGAGTTATTGGTTCACAGTGAAAGTGGGACTGAAACAAGGCTGCTTGATGTTTTCCTGGCTGTTCAACCTCTGTATGGATGGAGTGGTCAGGGAGGTGAACGCGAGTGTGCTGGGCCGTGACTTGGAACTGTTGTAAGCGAATGGTTGGAGTTGGCAGTTGGGAAAGTTGCTATTTGCTGATGATACGGCCCTGGTTGCGGATCCAGAGGAGAAGCTATGTAGGCTAGTGTCTGAGTTTGGTAGAGTGTGTGAGAGGAGGAAGCTTTGAGTGAACGTGGGTAGGAGTAAAGTAATGGGATGCTCGAGGACTGTCGATGCTAGCCAAATTAGTGTCACCCTAAATAGAGAGCTCATGGAAGAAGTTCAGTGTTTTAAGTATCTGGTCTCCCATGTGGAGATAGCTGAACTAGTGGAAACTGAAATGAAGGCGCGAGTGAAGGAGGGATGTAAAGTGATGGGTGCACTAAAGAGTGTAATGAGCTGTAGGACGTTGGGGATGGAAGCAAAGAGAAGGCTGTATGAAGAAGTTGTTGTCCCAACTGTGCTCTACGGAGCTGAGGCATGGGGGAGCTGAGGCACGTACATACATACATTCATGATGTCTACGGCGAGCGATGATAGGCTGAATGTTTTGCAAGATGCAACATGTAATCAAGTTATAATAGGTGTCTGCAGGCCGAGAATGGAGTCAGTGTTACGTGGAGAAGAAGTGGCGATGGACGTATCGTCTTAGAATACATAAAATGGATGTTAACCTCTCAAAAATTTGTTTACGAGTGTTAGATTAGAAATCTCCGAAGATGACTTGGCTTGGTTCGAGGATATATTGACTACAGAAGGAGATATCGATTATCTACAAATGCGGAGAACAAGAATCACATGAGGGGGAACATGGAAGGTGAATAAAGAAAACAGGATTTGGGTGACTGATTTCGAAACACTTCAGTCGTATGTAACAGAGTTCAAAGAAAATAAGCAGGTAATTCTTGGAATTGATATGACCTAGGCAGAAAACTTCCCCACGTGTAATAAAGTTGGGTTAGTGAAAAATAAATTCTATCTAGGGACAGAAGAAAATCTGGAGTGTATGATGGAGTTTCTTCCGGATAATTAATGGAGGTACATTGAATTGGATAAGATTCGAATAATTAAAGTTCGCAAAGAAGAAGAAGAAGAACATTTATGAACATGCGCGGATCTACATTTATGGAGTCACGGGGTTGGAACAGGCTTCCGTATTCGTATCAAAGATATGGTGAAGTTTATGGAAGAATTTAAGTGAAGACTGATACATAGTGTTGATAAGTATGGATGTATGTTCGCACCATGTTGATAAAAAAAATGCATAAACATTGATGCATCCTGCAAGATCTGTAATTAATACTAATAAATACCAATAAAACTATGAAAATCCTAAATCAAATTGTTTATATTATCCTAAAAATTCAAAGGTTAAGCGGTGAAATTGCATACATTGTATTGTTCGAAAGTAATGGGGTCATAGGGGGAATCTGTAAACTTTTCCAGAAATAAATAAAATTTAATAAACAGAAATCCACGAGTAATGTATGAAGCTTTTTGAAACAAAGTCATCGTAAAGAGTATGAAAATTATAGAAAAGGAAAAGGCAAATCAACTGTGCAAGTCGTCAAAGGATGAAGTGCCAAGAGATATTGAAGTAAATGTGGTGGACTAGGTATGAGATGAAATGTTCGTTTGTATGATGATGGAAACAACTATAAATTACTTGTAACATTCAATCAATCTAAGATTGAAAATTTGTCCTCTGTGATAACATATATGACTCGAGATTGACCACGAAGTTAAAATAATTAGATGCAAATTCTATGAATAATCATGTGGAGAGAGGGCTTCATATGTATATAACAATGACTAAAACCCGTACATAAGGCTAGGTAAGGTTAGGTTAGGTTAGGTAATCTATCCTCTCTGGTAACATATATGAGACGAGATTGACCGCGAAGTAAAAATAAACAGGTGCAAGTTCTATGACTGAAAACCGTACACAAGGTTACGTTAGGTTTCATACATAAGGTCAGGTTAGGTTAGGTTAGGTTTTTGATGGGTGTGAATAACATGTGATAGTGATTTAGAATTGTATCAAATCAAAACATCAAGAATCATATGAAAAAATATATGTAGGATTTAAACAATGATGAATTATATATGAAAACAGATGAAGAATGCTAGATCAAAAATGTAAGTGCGTATCAAAACTGCAAAGGAAAGATCAAAATGTAGAGTCAAGTGGAGATATTTGTTATGCATCGTATATAACAATGACTGAATACCGTACATAAGATAGGATAGGTTTTTTGATGATTTACAAGATCAGAATTGGATGTGTGTATCAAACTGCAAAGGATTGATCAAATGTAGAGACATGTGGAGTAATTTGTTATGCATTGTATATATCAATAACTGAAGATTGTAAGTGCGTATCAAAACTGTAAAGGGAAGATCATAATGTAGAGTCAAGTGGAGATATTTGTTATGCATCGTATACAACAATGACGGAATACCGTACATTAGATAGGTTAGGTTTTTTGATAATTTACAAGATCAGAATTGAATGTGTGTATCAAACTGCAAAGGATTTATCAAAATCTAGAGACATGGGGAGGTATTTGTTATGCATTGTATATTTCAATGACTGAAGACCGGTTAGGTTAGGTTTTGATGAATCGTTCTTTTAAAATAACATACCGTGAAAATGATGCACATTAAAAAATCTTGTAACAAAAACGAGGGATATTGTTCTATGGGTTAGGTTAGGTTAGGTTGCGTAGGTATTAATGCATCTGACAGTGAATGGTAACCCTTTTGCATAAAATGTGTGTAAATGCCTACATTATACCGACATCGACCGTGAATACGCCTATTATTACCAGCAAATGCCGGCGTATGACGGCATATGGCGGGATCAAACCGTGAATACACCTACATTATACCAGCATATGCCGGCATATGGCGGTATCAAACCGTGATAAAATGCATGAAAAATCTCGATCGATGACACATAATTCATGGTTAAGACAGTTAGGTTAGGTTAGGTTGCCTAGGTATTATGCACCTGGCAGTGAATGGTAACCCATTTTGCACCAAATGTGTGTAAATGCCTACATGGTGCTCCATACATGAGCCAACACAGTGACGCTAATGATCCTGTATGTATAAAATTGGACTCATATCTGTACTCATTCAGATAGCAGTCCGCTTTCGAAAAAGAAGGATGTCGCCCACTTCGATATGGAAGTATTTTAAAAGAAAGGAAAATGCAGGGGTGTGTGTTATTTGCAATGCGGGTATAAAATTAAGCAAATCAAGCTTCACGTTCCGGTTTTGTCAACATCTGAAAGGACAGCATTATCTTGAATATGATGCTCCTAAAAATGAGCAAAAAAAACAAGCTCTAAGGATGCTACGGGTGTGTTGATAGAATATAATAATCCGAACTTGGTTATCAAAAATAACGATTTAGACGACGCTCAACAGGGTTCGAGCAGAAAAGAAAGAGCAATGCCAGTGACAACAAAACGTGAAACGTATAGAGATCGGGTGAAATGGGAGGAGTATACCCAAACATTAGCCGAAATTAAAAATAATGAAATTAAGGCGAAAACGTGGGATACTTTCAGTAGAATGGATATCAGTGACAGTGATATTGAGATGTGTGATAGCGATATCGAGGATATGTCATGTGAAGAAAAACCTGCTAAACTTGAAGTAAACCAAATTATCGAATAGGGTAATGCAAGGGTGTCAAGTATCAGAAGTGTAAACTTGCATAATAAAATCAAATGTATATCTGACTTTGTTTCAAAATTTTTGGTAATGAAACATGAGGAGAGAGAATCATGTCTCAAACGTTTGAGTGCTAGGAGTATTATGTATATTTCGGATATCTGCGGGAATATATAACCTGAAACGATTCGATGTCATAAACAGTGATTAAAAAATTAGCGTCTATAAAAAGCTCGCTGAAGACTAAAAACAAAGTTTGGTAACAAGGATAGGATTGCAAGTATTGCATACACTTCTCTCAAAGATCGCCGTTTATCTAAAATGTGTACTAAAGGCGTTAGTCTAGAACCCAATAGATCAGAGAAAAAAACACACCCAGATGATAAATCCTACACCGATATGACGAGTCGATAGCTTCAGATGAGGAATAAATGCACATCATTGAAAGAGAACCCACAGAGTGGCACTGGTACTAATGACCAAGATAACACAAGAGAGGGAGGTCGAAGTCATTACTTATGTTTCGCCAAAATGCTCGTGTCGATTTCCGGAGTGAAAAGTTATGTTTTCGTATAAATGAGATCCCGTG
>SDVV010039126.1:0-10661 GCA_016164225.1 Gammarus roeselii | reverse complement strand
CTTTGTCGCTGTGTTGTTAATGACATGGTACTCGAGATGTAAGGCCCAACACACGTTTCCTGGTATGTTGGTCAAATGTACAGCCTACATTGGCTCTGCATATGCAATCTTACGCCATGTTTTCTTGAACGCAAATCAAACAAGAGAACGCCCATGGAAAATTGAACTCACGTCTGAGAAATGAGCAAAAAATAAT
The DNA here is from genome assembly GCA_016164225.1 of Gammarus roeselii. Lineage (NCBI taxonomy): Eukaryota > Metazoa > Arthropoda > Malacostraca > Amphipoda > Gammaridae > Gammarus > Gammarus roeselii. The sequence continues at coordinate 10,465 of SDVV010039126.1, read as the reverse complement.
AACTGTACAATTGCATCTTACTCATTTTTCACTTCATAAAATAGGACCGCAATGATGTCGTGCGTCTGGCAAGGTTTAGCTATAGACAAATTATTCATTACGCATGTACGCACGCACACACACATATGCACTAGCACTCAGCAGTACAGCCACCGGTCTCTTTCCAAGTGTCCAAAGGTGTATAAGAGGGAGAGAAGGGGAGGAACTTTGCTGGAACAGAACGGGTCCGTAAGGTAATAGTTAGGCATCCTTCGCACATACATATTACGCCTAAGGATATTGCATCAGTACGCGGAACACATGACCAGCCAAATAGGCCGACAGACTATATACGCACTTTGTATCCGATAACCCACTTAGCCAAAATCAACAGGGTTTCCATGCTTTCAAGAATTCAGAGATGTCATTGATGAGTTCCAAAATGAGAAATTCACTGTTTCAACTTTTATATCCGGTGCCACGCATTCTATTGCGTGAACCATGAGAATTGTGTCGCGAAATCACAGCATTATGGAGTTAGTTCCAGTTACAAGACTCAGATAAAAAGTTATCTCTTGGTAGACAGCACGTATAAAGTTGAAATGAATAATTCCCATCTGCCAGTGCGATTAATAAAGGATTGTCGCAAGGGTTCACTGCTCTTCATTATCTACAGTAATGACATCGTAGCACGAGCGACTGGTTTTCCTTTGTCTTGGTTGAATGTGATACGAGTTTATTCGCCGGGAAAAATCCTAATGATACGATAACTAATTGAATAGTCAATTGGTCTACATTTCAAACTGGATCACAATAAATAGGTTTACGCTAAATGTAAACAAGGCGTAGGTGATGTTATTCTCCAGAAGGTCGAATTGGAAGGTCAACCGGTTACACATGTAGCAGGAACAAAATTTCGTGGTGTATCAGTAGACCAGCGACTTGACTGGAGATATCCCATCTCATTTGTATCCGGGAAACTATCTCAAACCGTGTGGCATTCTTCAAAATATCGTAACTGTCTTACAACATCATCCCTTTTTGACTTGGTAAACCTGTATGCTTCTACCTCAGACCTAGCAGACGTGAACACAAGTTGCTAGCAGACGTGACCACAGTTTGCCAATCTTTTGTCAATGGGATATCCTCCCACTGTGTCACATCATTAATTTGGCCGCTGCAGAGTTCATTTACAAAACTTTGAATTGAATAACTTACATTGCTGACGATTATTTTTATTAGAAATTTCCTCATGTATAATCTTTGTAACAAAACGGATTTACAAATTCACCGTAACTCGTCTACACAGTCCAGACTATTTTTAAAACACAGGGCTGCTTGAGCTTGGTATTCGACTGATATAAATCTAAGAACGGTAGCTATATGCACTATAGGCCCCAGAGATAGGGACCTCATTTCTGTTTTCACGTTTTGTTCACGACATCCTAGCTTCGAGATTGTACGTTTTGAGTTAAGTATGTGCATTTTAATGCTTCCTCCAGACGTATGGTTGTATACATACCACTAAAAAAACTTACGAAAATACATCCCACTTCATAGAAGTAAATTTAAATTCAAACCTCCGAAGGCACACTAAATAATACAAGTTTGAACTTGGACGGGAAGACATTCTTGAATTGTAATTTACTTCCGCCATCGCATGCAATTTACCGTGTCAAGCATTTGTTGTCTATCAGTTTCGTCTTATGGAAACTTTCATTCTATTTGTTTCTGTTCATGTGCTCTAATTTTCAATCATCTCGTTCATGTAGTAACCTGTTCAATTTGTAAATTCAACTATTTATGGCACAATTAGATGTTTTTTTCTCGTGTGTTTATGTTACATGTCTGGTTAACTGTGCAGTTAGTTTTAAAATTTGTGTGGTCGTGTGCCAAACAATGTGCGAGTAACGTAATATACAACCTTATGTTGGCCATTTACTACTCTCAATATTCATGATTAAGTAGATGTCGGTGGCCCTACTTGCTAAACTTACTTGTATTGAAATCAATAGTCAATGTAACGTTCTCATCGGTCTCGATATATTGAACACTGGACTCCAACAGTGTCCATTGATTGGTGGGATGTAAAGGTAAATTTGTTCTCGTGCCTTAGTTGTAAATTAATATTAAGTAATCTAAGTAGCAAATGTTGTCTGCAGACAGTTGACGCTGAAGAAGATTTGGTACGTATCATTTGTGTATTATATAATTTCTGTAATTTGCCAACATGTCATCATACCCGAATAATTTTCACATTCTTAAATGACAAAACCTTAGAACCAATTCTCTTTCATTGCGGCCCCAATGTGTGCTGGTGGTGTGTGCGCACCAATTCTGATGCAGCACGACCACAATGTGTGCTGGTGGTGTGTGCGACACCAATTCTAATGCAGCACGACCACAATGCGTGCTGGTGGTGTGTGCGACACCAATTATAATGCAGCACGACCACAATGTGTGCTGGTGGTGTGTGCGACACCAATTCTGATGCAGCACGACTACAATGTGTGCTGATGGTGTGTGCGACACCAATTATAATGCAGCACAACCACAATGCGTGCTGGTGGTGTGTGCAACACCAATTATAATGCAGCACAACCAAAATGCGTGCTGGTGGTGTGTGCGACACCAATTCTTATGCAGCACGACTACAATGTGTGCTGGTGGTGTGTGTGACACCAATTCTGATGCAGCACGACCACAATGTGTGCTGGTGGTGTGTGCGACACCAATTCTGATGCAGCACGACCACAATGTGTGCTGGTGGTGTGTGCGACACCAATTCTGATGCAGCACGATCACAATGTGTGCTGGTGGTGTGTGCGACACCAATTCTAATGCAGCACGACTACAATGTGTGCTGGTGGTGTAGGCCACACCAATTATAATGCAGCACGACCACAATGTGTGCTGGTGGTGTGTGCGACACCAATTCTGATGAGCACGACCACAATGTGTGCTGGTGGTGTGTGCGACACCAATTCGAATGCAGCACGACCACAATGTGTGCTGGTGGTGTATTTGACACCAATTCTAATGCAGCACGACTACAATGTGTGCTGATGGTGTATGCGACCCCAATTCTGATGCAGCACGACCACAATGTGTGCTGGTGGTGTGTGCGACACCAATTCGAATGCAGCACGACCACAATGTGTGCTGGTAGGTGTATGTGACACCAATTCTAATGCAGCACGACCACAATGTGTGCTGGTGGTGCATGCGACACCAATTCTGATGAAGCACGACCACAATGTGTGCTTGTGGTGTATGCGACACCAATTCTGATGCAGCACGACCACAAAGTGTGCTGGTGGTGTGTGCGACACCGATTCTGATGCAGCACGACCACAATGTGTGCTGGTGGTGTGTGCGACACCGATTCTGATGCAGCACGACCACAATGTGTGTTGGTGGTGTGTGCGACACCACTTTTGATGCAGCACGACCATAATGTGTGCTGGTGGCGTATGCGACACCAATTCAGATGCAGCACGACCACACTGTGTGCTGGCGGGATGAGATTCACCGTCGCTGGACCAACCGACCCAAATGCAGCCTACTCCATTCTCGTCTCGCGTTCAGAGTGCCTTATGTTACAAATTGTACCATTTCATCTCCTATACAATGATCAAATTATTGGTACAGCAATTAGTAGAGTGTTCATGTATGTTAACCATCAAATGAATACACACAGTTGACCCCTAAAAAGGTAAGCTTGTGCGTTAGATGTTGGTGACTGTACGAGCTATTAGAATAAACCGCAACAGTTCTCTCAACTCGATGAGGTGCTTCATTCGTGTATATCGTTTTATGCTCTCATTGTACTGCTTGTTTACGCTCGATCGTCTTGTGCTCTTATTGTACTGCTTGTTTACACATCCTCTTGTGCTCTGTACTGCTTGTTTACACAACGTCTTGTGCTCTCGTTGTACTGCTTGTTCACACATTGTCTTGTGCTCTCATTGTACTGCTGGTTTACACACAGCCTTGTGCTCTCATTGTACTGCTTGCTTACACACCGTATTATGCTCTCATTTTACTGCTTGTTTACACATCATTTTGTGCTCTCATTATACTGCTCGTTTACGTGATCAGTCGATCAAAATGCTACATTCGCAGCAGGTCAGGATTTGAGGAGTGGGAAGCTTGACAAGGGCCTCCGCAACTTGAGCGTCTCCACATGATCAATAGAATGCAGTCACGCTATCAAGATAACGCAGAGACTGATCAATGCAGTCATGCTATCAAGATAACGCAGAGACTGGCCAATGCAGTCATGCAATCAAGATAACGCAGAGAGTGGTCAATGCAGCCATGATATCAAGATAACGCAGAGACCAGTTAATGCAATCATGCTATCAAGATAACGCAGTGACTGACCAATGCAATCATGCTATCAAGATAACACAGAGACCGGCCAATGCAGTCACGCTATCAAGATAACGCAGAGCCTGGCCAATATAGTCATGCTATCAAGATAACACAGTGACTGGCCAATGCAGTCATGCTATCAAGATAACGCAGAGACTGGTCAGTGCAGTCATGCTATCAAGATAACGCAGAGACTGTGCAATGCAGTCATGCTATCTAGATAACGTGAAGACTGGGCAATGCAGTCATGCTATCAGGATAACGCGAAGACTGGGCAATGCAGCCATGCTGTCGAGATAGCGCGAAGACTGGCCAATGCAGTCATGCTATCACGATAACGCGGAGACTAGGCAATGCAGTCATGTTATATAGATAACGCGGAGACTGGGCAATGCTATCATGCTATCAAGATAACGCAGAGACCGGCCAATGCAGTCACGCTATCAAGATAACGCGCAGCCTGGCCAATATAGTCATGCTATCAAGATAACACAGTGACTGGCCAATGCAGTCATGTTATGAAGATAACACGGAGATCGGCCAACGCAGTCATGCTATCAAGATAACGCGGAGACTGTGCAATGCAGTCATGCTATGAAGAAAACGTGAAGACTGGGCAATGCAGTCATGCTATCAAGATAACGCGAGGACTTGGCAATGCAGCCATGCTGTCGAGATAGCGCGGAGACTGGCCAATACAGTTACGCTATCAAGATAACGCGGAGACTGGTCAATGCAGTCACGCTATCAAGATAACGCAGAGACTGGTCAACGCAGTAATACTATCAAGATAACACAGTGCTTGTCAATGCAGTCACGCTATCGAGATAACACAGAGACTGGCCAATGCAGTCACGCTATCAAGATAACGCAGAGACTGGTCAATGCAGTCATGCTATCAAGACATCACAGAGACTGGTCAATGCAGTCATGCTATCAAGATAACGCAGAGACTGGCCAATGCAGTCATGCAATCAAGATAACGCAGAGACTGGTCAATGCAGTCATGCTATCAAGATAACGCAGAGACCAGCGAATGCAGTCATGCTATCAAGATAACGCAGAGACTGACCAATGCAATCATGCTATCAAGATAACGCAGAGAACGGCCAATGCAGTCATGCTATCAAGATAACACAGAGACTGGCCAATGCATTCATGCTATCAAGAAAACGCGGAGACTGTGCAATGCAGTCATGCTATGAAGATAACGTGAAGACTGGGCAATGCAGTCATGCTATCAAGATAACGCAAGGACTGGGCAATGCAGCCATGCTGTCGAGATAGCGCGGAGAGTGGCTAATGCAGTCACGCTATCAAGATAACGCGGAGACTGGTCAATGCAGTCACGCTATCAAGATAACGCAGAGACTGGTCAACGAAGTCATACTATCAAGATAACACAGTGACTCGTCAATGCAGTCATGCTATCAAGATAACGCGGAGACTGGGCAATGCAGTCATGCTATCAAGATAACGCAGAGACTAGACAATGCATTCATGTGTTGAAGATAACGCGGAGACTGGCCAATGCAGTCACGCTATCAAGATAACGCAGAGACTGGTCAATGCAGTCATGCTATCAAGACAACAAAGAGACTGGTCAATGCAGTCATGCTATCAAGATAACGCGGAGACTGGGCAATGCAGTCATGCTATCACGATAACGCGGAGACTGGGCAATGCAGTCATGCTATCAAGATCACGCGGAGACTGGGCAATGCAGTCATGCTATCAAGATAACGCGGAGACTGGCCAATGCAGTCACGCTATCAAGATAACGCAGAGACTGGCCTATGCAGTTATGCTATCAAGAAAACACCGAGACTGGACAGTGCAGTCATGCCATCAAAATAACACAGACACTGGCGAATGCATTCATGCTATCAAGATAACGCAGAGACCAGTCAATGCAACATGCTATCACGATAACGAAGAGAATTTCCAACGCAGTCATGTTATGAAGATAACGCGGAGACCGGCCAATTCAGTCACGCTATCAAGATAGCGCAGGAACTGGTCAATGCAGTCACACTATCAAGATAATGCAGAGGCTGGTCAATGCAGTCATGCTATCAACATAACGCAGAGACTAGACAATGCAGTCATGCTATCAAGGAAACGAGGAGACTGACCAATGCAGTCATGCTATCAAAATCTCACTGAGACTGGACAATTCAGTCATGCTATCAAGATAACGCAGAGACTAGACAATGCAGTCATAATATCAAGAAAACGCAGAGACCGGTCAAAGCAGTCATGCTATTAAGATAACACGGAGACTGGGCAATGCAGTCATGCTATTAAGAAAACGCAGAGACTGGGCAATGCAGTCATGCTATCTACAGCTCGCGGCTTAACATAATTGGGTAATCAGCGGTAACTGGAACGAGGGCGACACAACCACTCATTCGACGATGATAGGGAGGGCTATCCTCTGATCGCACAATAACCAATGTCGATTAACTGATTCATTGATTGTTTGGGATGTTCTCTTAGAATACAATACTTATAATATATTCGATGAAAGATAAAGTCATCTCTTGCGTATTTGAGCCTAGCTATTGTCTACGGTTTCAGCTATCAGTAGTGTGGAAGAATCTTGACCAGAAAGATCAACTTTTGGTGATACGCAAGCCTGGCCACGGGTAGACATGCATAGTATTTAGTTGCGTGCCTATGATCAACACATTAGGCTGGCATCGCATCCAGCACCACCCAATGGTCAGGTGGTAACAGTTGCCGTCAAGGCTACACATTGATCAATTGACCACAAAAAACATACAAATCTGAACGTGCACAATGATATTGATTGGCATGCAGTGCCTCAATTGGATACATATTGTCTTCGGGATTCGAACCCGCTACCGTTCTGACGGTCGCCGTTCAAACCCCGTGCGGTTGATGATGTTTACAGCACCTCAGGTTATCAGGTTGAGAAGGCAACCTGATAACTTGAGCTGCTCATCTGTAGGGCAGATGAAACATAAGAGAACTTCAAGTCTGAAAGACTCTTTTATAATTAGCACATACGCACCATTCAAAAAATCGCAGCATTCATTAGCTCATTGTTTAGCTACGTGATAAAGAGTCTTATGATTTAGGTCGTTCAAGCGTACGCAAATAAATTGGAACATGTTGCACTTGTACCGGTCGGGGGCAAAATAGACTATAAAAGTAACAACCATAATTCCAGTGGAGCAACGTTTGATGGAAACTGGTTCCAAACACTATGTTGTTCATAAACGCTATGTTGGTCATAAACACTATGGTGATAATGAATACTATGTTGGTCATGAACACTATGTTGGCCATGAACACTATGTTGGTCACAGACACTATGTTGATCATAAACACTATGTTGGTCATAAACACTATGATGGTCAAAAGCACTATGCTGGTCATAAACACTATGTTGGTCATTAACACTATGTTGGTAATTAACACTATGTTGGTCATGAACACTATGTTGGTCATAAACACTATGTTGGTCATAAATACTAAGTTTGTCATTAACACTATGTTGATCATGAACACGATGTTGGTCATAAACACTATGTTGGTCATGAACACTATGTGGATAATGAACACTATGTTGGTCATAAACACTATGTTGGTCATTTACACTATGTTGGTCATTAACACTATGTTGTTCATAAACACTATGTTGATCATAAACGCGATGTTGTTAATAAACACTATGGGTGTCATAAATAATATGTGGGTCATAAACATACTGTTAGTCATAAAAAACTATGTTGGTAATGAATACTGTGTTGGACATAAACACTATGTGGGTTATGAACACTATGTTGGTCATAAACACTATGTTGGTTACAACGTTATATTGGTATTGAACACTATGTTGGATATGAACACTGTCGGTCATAAACACCATGATGGTCATTTGCACTGTGATGGTCACAAGCAGTATATTGGTCATAAACACTATGTTAGTCATAAACATTGTGTTGGTCATAAACACTCTGTTGGTAATGAACATTATGTTGGTCATAAACACTGTTGGTAATGAACACTATATTGGTCATAAACACCATGTTGGTCCTAATCACTGTGCTGGGCATAAACACTATGTCGGTCATAAACACCGTGTTAGTGATAGACATTGTGCTAGTTATAAACACTATGTTGGTCATACGCATTGTTGGTAATGAACACCATGTTGGTCATAAGCACTGTGCTGGTCATAAACACTATGTTGGTCATAAACCCTGTGTTGGTCGTGAACACTACATATGTTAGTCGCAGACATTGTGTTGGCTATAAACATTGTTGGTCATAAGCACTGTTGGCAATGAACACCGTGTTGATCATAAACACTGTGTTGGTCATAATCACTATGTTGGTTATAAACACTATGTTGGTCATAAAAAACACTAGGTTAGTCATAAACACTATGTTAGTCATAACCACTATGTTAGTAATAAACACTATGTTGATCATAAACACTATCATGGTCATAAACACTATGTTAGTCATGAACGCTATGATGGTCAAAAACACTACGTTGGTAAGAAACACTTTGTTGATCATAAACACTATCATGGTCATAAACACTATGTTAATCGTGAACACTATGATGGTCAAAAACACTACGTTGGTAAGAAACACTATGTTGGTCATGAACACTATTTTGGTTATAAACACTATTTTGGTAATAAACACTAAGTTGGTCACAAACACTGTTGGTCATGAACATATGTTGGTCATAAACATAATGTTGGTTATCAACGCTATATTGGTCAAAAGCACTAGGTTAGTTACAGACACTATGTTAGTCATAAACACTGTTGGTCAAAAATGTTATGCTAGTCATACACACTATATTGGTCATAAACACTGTGTTGCCAATAATTCTCCTGTTGGTCAGAAGCACTATGTTAGCCATAAACACTATGCTGGTTACAGACACCATATTGGTTCTAGACACTATGTCCATACAACGATGAAATCCTCAGATGTCATGAATGTCAGAATTATTTTTTTATTGCTCTACCTGGAAGAAATTCAAATTAGGAAAACAATTTGATTGAGGAGATTCGTAGATTGAGGAGATTCGTAGGTTGAGGGGATTCGTAGATTGAAGAGATTCGTATATTGAGGGGATTCGTAGATTGGGGAGATTCATAGATTGAGGAGATTCGAAGATTGAGGAGATTCGTACATTGAAAAGATTCGTAGATTGAAGAGATTCGTAGATTGAGGGGATTCGTAGATTGAGGAGATTCGTAGATTGAGGAGATTCGTGGATTGAGGAGATTCGTAGATTGAGGGGATTCGTAGATTACTCCAACTTGAGTGATTCAACGACCTCAGATATGTTACTAGTGGGCCAATAATAGCTCCAAGTTCGGTTCATTTTAGAACGTTCATTTGTTTGACATTCATCAGATGTGGTAATGATATGTAAACGTGGTCTCTCTCTCTCTACAAGCATATATTTACGCCCATCTGGAACGCTGTAAAGGACGGCGCTCTCCTCGGGAATTATTTGAACGTAACAGAATCATCGTAATTTTTTATGTACAACATTTTCTTACAAATACAAACGCTATGCTGAATCCCTCAGAAGGAGGTGGCCGACGGCAAGCCGCACCTCACTCCTCTCATGCACTCACACACGTGTCAAAACACTCACACACGCGTCAACACTCACTCTTCTCATGCACTCACACACGTGCCATAACACTGACACCTCTCATGCACTGACACACGTGTCAAAACACTCACACACGCGTCAACACTCACTCTTCTCATGCACTCACACACGTGTCATAACACTGACACCTCTCATGCACTCACACACGTGTCAAAACACTCACACACGCATCAACACTCACACACGCATCAACACTCACTCTTCTCATGCACTCACACGTGTCAAAACACTCACTCCTCTCATGCACTCACACACGAGTCAAAACACTCACTCCTCTCATGCACTCACACACGTGTCAGAACACTCACTAATCTCCTGCACTCACACACGTGTCAAAACACTCACTCCTCTCCTACACTCACACACGTGTCAAAACACTGACTCCTCTCATGCACTTACACACGTGTCAAAACACTTACTCCTCCATGC
>SDVV010039125.1:0-10661 GCA_016164225.1 Gammarus roeselii | reverse complement strand
GCCTCTAATGCTGCACCCTATGCACAATTAGTGTTCTCTCACAGCCTCTAGCGCGTTGCACCCTATGCACAATTAGTGTTCTCTCACAGCCTCTAGCGTGTTGCACCCTATGCACAATTAGTGTTCTCTCACAGCCTCTAGCGCGTTGCACCCTATGCACAATTAGCGTTCGCTCACAGCCTCTTACGCTGCACCCTATGCACAATTAGTGTTCTCTCACAGCCTCTAGCGCGTTGTAGCCTATGCACAATTAGTGTTCTCTCACAGCCTCTAGCGCGTTGCACCCTATGCACAATTAGTGTTCTCTCACAGCCTCTAGCGCGTTGCACCCTATGCACAAATAGTGTTCTCTCACAGCTTATAGCGCGTTGCACCCTATGCACAATTAGTGTTCTCTCACAGCCTCTAGCGCTGCACCCTATGCACAATTAGTGTTCTCTCACAGCCTCTAGCGTTGCACCCTATGCACAATTTATGTTCTCTCACAGCCTCTAGCGCTGCACCCTATGCACAATTAGTGTTCTCTCACAACCTCTAGCGCTGCACCCTATGCACAATTAGTATTCTCTCACAGCCTCTAGCGCTGCACCCTATGCACGATTAATTTTCACTCACAACCTCTAACGCTGCACCCTATGCACAATTAGTGTTCTCTCACAGCCTCTAGCGCTGCTCCCTATGCACAATTAATGTTCACTCACAACCTCTAACGCTGCACCCTATGCACAATTAGTGTTCACTCACAACCTCTAACGCTGCACCCTATGCACAATTAGTGTTCAATCACAACCTCTAACGCTGCACCCTATGCACAATTAGTGTTCACTCACAACCTCTAACGCTGCACCCTATGCACAATTTGTGTTCACTCACAACCTCTAACGCTGCACCCTATGCACAATTAGTGTTCACTCACAACCTCTAACGCTGCACCCTATGCACAATTAGTGTTCTCTCACAGCTTCTAACGCTGCACCCTATGCACAATTAGTGTTTTCTCACAGCCTCTAACGCTGCACCCTATACACAATTAGTGTGTCAAGCTAATTGTCAGTTGGCAGCTCCAAGGTCATGGTGCCTCGGACGGTCCCATGTCTACGATGGTTGTGAGTTAACCATGTGTCCTGTGCACAAGCGGTTAATGAATATTTGGTCGCTCTTGTTGAAAAACTTGGTTTGCCATTTTTCTACTGATTGCATGACTGGGAACATTTTCTGTTCGCTGTGTTCCCACATATCGTTCCATCGGATGTTATGTGATAATTGATGATTAAGATCCAATCTCGACAGTGTATTGTGATAAGTTGTTCATGATTGGTATACGCAAGTGTTGCAAGGTATTCTGCGATCCCATTTCCCCTTATTATCATTTGATGTGTTAATTGGGAAAATTCGGTAAAACAATGCAGGCCTTGCAGCCTTGCGAGTGCAGGCCTTGCAGCCTTGCGAGTGCAGGCCTTGCAGCCTTGCGAGTGATGTCTAATGAGGTCAGGAGGTTGTCCACGCGATGTGGGAATGAAGAATGGCAAGCATAGTCTTATTTTATCCACAAAGAGGCGTTTATCAAAAGTGTTGGTGATGTGGTTGACAGCTGGGCTGTTGATTAAAATCTTGGCCGGATACGCTAACCTGTAGGGCACGACGGCCCCTGGCTGTCTGGGAACTAAATAGAAAAAAGCTGTAACACACTAAGGGAGATTGGACGAGATCTCCAATTCCTGGTCAATAATCCTAGACAAGCAGTGACCGATGCCTGACCCTAGTAAGAATACTTCCGGCTACCATATCTGCACAGGAAGTGGGTTAGAGAAGGCCTTCTTCTCAGAAGGAAAAGGTAGGGAAGAAAGTGGCTATTCAAAACTCATCCCTATTCTGCTAATTGGAAGGTAGTTCCTTTGACAGCTACATTAAGTAAGCAGAAAGTAACTAACTGACTTGTATGAAAGAAAGCACCCTTACTTTGATATACGGTTATAGCGTGTTCAATAGTAAAAAAGAATCAGCCTGGTTTTGAGGAGCATTATAGCCTTTGTAGTTTTTAAGCCTTATTAAGAAGGTATTGTGTCAGGACATTGACTCCCATCTAAACCAAATGGGTCGTGATTTGAGCTGTGCTTGCTGTCCGAAACCGAGTACACTTCGAGAGGATGAAGGAAGAAGGGTAAAAAAGTGTGAAATGTGCAAAATGAAATCATTTAATTAATCATAATTTGATAATGGTTCTGGTCATCAATAATACGTATTTTTGTTTCATTGACCGAACCGCAGGCAGCTTCGTGTAGTAGTATCGTGCTTGCTGGGAGCAAAAAAAATGATATTGTAATGTTTTATGCAATTAGTGTGAAAAAGTGGCCGATGTTGGAATAATGTACTACAAGATGTTCTAAAGGTCATGTGCATGGTTTTGTAGAGAGTGTGTGACCGGTTTTGATCTTAGAAAGAAAACTGCAAGTAGGAATCGAGTTTGGGAGGCTAATAATTAGGGTTCTGCCATGACACGGTAATGGTGACTTAGATGTGACCTCTTATGGGCAAGATGCTACAGACCAGGGTTCAGGTGTCGCTATGACCAATAGATGACAAGGTACTGAGGAGGCTGATGGTGCCCATAGCACTCATAGAGTGATTAGCAGCTATGAGGGTACAGACGTTACAGGTAACATCGATTCTAAAACGAATATACGAAAGAAAAGAGTATCCCTGGCGGGCCAGAATAATATTTTTTTTTCCAAAGTGAAGGGCGTAAAACTGTGCTGATTCATTTTAGGGAACAAGTGCAGCTCTTCCAAAGTGCTGCAACAAATTTGTGCACTTTGTCTGGTACGGCTGCAAAAGTGGCATAATATGTTAAAAAAAAATTCAAGACTGAAATTATTCGATTTGTCATACGCATAGCAACAACAACATGTGACTGGCAACATATAGGAAACACGATAAAGTCGCAAAAATATCAGCGACATCATGCCCGAGCTTAACAATAAGAGGCACATGACTGGTCGAGTCACATACCATAAATTACTTCCAAGAAAACGACAATCTGAGTTATCAGATTGTTGGGGAATCGGTTGCAACATCACAGCCGCAGTCACTTGCCCAGGACAACAGGTCGCCACGAGAGGCCGGACGCCCTTGGCGTGAAGCGGGTAGGCGAGCTCCCGTACCGTCCTGCGCTCCGAACATGAGCCGCGACATAGAAAGCAAGAAATGCTGGTCCTGGTTATGAGGCGTACAGATAATGACAAGTGAGTGAAATTTTATGGGAAGCAAAGAAGACATTTTATAGACATTCTTCTGAATCTCTTCAACTCCATTAAATGGTATAGAATCTCCCGTCGAGGTGAGGGCCTCCAACCCACTGGGGATAGGAGTAGCAAACTATCAGGGAAATAAACTAAATCAATTGAAATGGTGTCAACTCTAGAATTTGCAAGACATACACGACACAACTGCTAGAGACAAAGTTAAATGATATCGTATTATCAGCGGGCTGAATAACGAAAATTGCACGTTTTCAGAAGTAAACGTTCGAATAAGAAACACGATGGAGTTGCAATCTATGAAACGATGGTCCTGGATTCTGTAAAGAGTTGAAACTCTCCAATTATTCCGCTGTGTCTGATTGTAAAAGCTCAAAGCCGTAATGATTGCAGCGCATAGACCATGAAACTATTGTTTGAACAATAAAAAAAAAATCATATATTTTTACGGACGTATCGGTCAAATATTGATCAACATGAATTTAAGATCTTTCCTTGTGGTGACCGCAATTTTGGATTTATTAGAGAGTTTAAAAATGATCTCGCCGTTGCACCTGGAAGTTATTTATGAGGCAGTGATAATCCAGCTGAGGTATCAAACTAAAATGAAAAAGAGCGAATGCTGCTTGATGTACCGTTGCAGGCGTTGTTCGATATACTGTTGCAGGTGTGGCTTGATGTAATGTTGCAGGTGTTGCTTGATATGCTGTTGGAGGTGTTGATTGATATACTGCTGTAGGTTTTGCCTGATGTACTATTGCTGGTGTTGCGTGATGTTCTGGTGCAGGTGTGGATTGATGAAGCTACTATTGCAGGTGTGGCTTATGAGCTGTTGCAGCTGTTGCTTGATGTACTGTTGCAGAAAACTTGTACTGTTGCAGGTGTTTTTTGATGTACTGTTACAGGTGCTGCGTGATGTACTGTTGTAGGTGTGGCTTGATGTAGCTACTGTTGCAAGTGTTGCTTGATGAGCCGCTGCAGGTGTTGCGTGATGTACTGTTGCAGGTGTGGCTTGATGTAGCTACTGCTGCAAGTGTTGCTTGATGAGCCGCTGCAGGTGTTGCGTGATGTACTGTTGCAGGTGTGGCTTGATGTAGCTACTGTTGCAAGTGTTGCTTGATGAGCCGCTGCAGGTGTTGCGTGATGTACTGTTGCAGGTGTGGCTTGATGTAGCTACTGTTGCAAGTGTTGCTTGGTGAGCCGTTGCAGGTGTTGCGTGATGTACTGTTGCAGGTGTGGCTTGATGTAGCTACTGTTGCAAGTGTTGCTCGATGAGCCGTTGCAGGTGTTGCCTGATGTACTGTTGCAGGGAACTCGATGTACTGTTGCAGGTGTTTCATGATGTACTGTTACTGGTGCTACTTCGTGTACTGTGGCAGGTGTAATTATACAACATGAGCTCAAAAAATATAAATACGTAAAAGAATCCAGTTTTCTTTAATGGAACACGCTCATGAAAATAAGAGCAAGATCGCCGCAGAACTGATAACCTCGTAGGTTCGATAATCTAAATGAGAACAGCAAATGAAACATTAAAATGAACGAGAGAGGAATGAAAGTAAACGGAGATGTAATGAAAATATCACATGAAATAATAGGTATTTATTTGCTGCTGCTACAAAAGTGTCCGTCTCCTCCAAATCCAAAATTTAGTTAATTAATTGATGGATCTGGTAAACTGGTAGATGAAAACAAGGCGATGAGCGTGTATTCCAAACAGTACTGTGGAATATGATGAGGCTCCCTCAGCAAATACATTTACATCTCTGAAATTACATAAGGTAGCAATTGCGCGTGCTTACCCGACGACAGCCCGGCGATTCCATTGAAGCAATGCAAGCAAGTTCTGGCTAAGCCACTCAATATAGCGTGCTTACCCGACGACAGCCCAGCGATTCCATTGAAGCAATGCAAGCAAGTTCTGGCTAAACCACTCAATATATTGTGCCAAAAACACTGAACACCTCCAGTGTTCCGCAAGCAATGAAACTGGCTCTCATCTTCCCTATAGTAAAAAGTTGCTGCCTCACAAGCCCCGCATAAAACGAACAGTTTCATTGACATCACACTTACTCAAAATATCACAAAGAGCGATGGAAGAACGAACAGTCCTTTCCTTACCGGAGCTTTTTGATGACCTAATTTAAACAGCGTGTGATAATTCAAATGCTGATATGATGTATCTAGATTTTAACTAAGGCTTTTGACAAGGTAAACCACAATCAGCAGTGAATAACACTGCGTGATGCTGGTAACCAAGGCAACGTTTATGAATGATATAAAAATTCTTTTAAATCAGAATCCACTGTGTGGGAGTGGACGGGGAAACTTCTGTACCGTTGGAGATACTTAGTGGGGTACAAACGGTACTGTGCTTGTCCCTCTACTCTTCATAGCTATGACCAATGCGCTGAGCAAAACTGTCCACATTCATCACTATTCTAATTGGCAGATGATGCAAGAGTGTTCAGAATAGTGAAGGATCCAGTAGATATGGAAAATGCTCTAGCGGAGCTGAAGAAAATGATATATAGGACAGGTGAAAATAACATTAAATTTAACAAATCTGTATTTGTGTGTTGAGTCAACTTTTTACTCTAGCAATAACTTATAGTTGTTAACGCAAAATCCGAACAGTGCCAATTCGACGAACAAGTGGCAAAATTTGAGGCTCGTAGCAGGAAAATTTTCCTTGGTCCTTGGAATCTTTTATTCTGGAGCAAAAGATCAGGGTTCATATCTTGAATCAAATTAATCCAATTAGTTATTGACTTGAGAGCTCTCGGGATATCACATGAAATTGAAATACGTAAAAAGAGTAAAAGCAGTTCACAGGACTTTTCACTCAACTAAGGGCCTCACCATATTTGAATTTAATTAAATAAAATGATAATTAAAACTATACCAGATTTGATAGGAAACGATGCCATGATAGCAAGCTCATAAATACCTGGAGTATAATTTCAATTTATAGAAATATGATATTTATTGCTGTTTTATTTATTTCCATAAAATTGAAAAAATCATGGAACCCAATATCATTTAATTGGCAGTGAAAGGAACTCCTAATCTGACGGAGATAGACATTTAGAAAAACGTTCATTCCCATGTTCGATTCAGAACAGCAAAAATTCCCAAATTCTCGGTTCCAGAGGCAAATAATTAAAATTAAAATATCTGGAATTCGATGTCGTATTCTCCATGCGAAACGAATATGTTCTAATTAAGACCCTTTGTATAAGTTCAGTTTCCATAAATCCAAGTGACTAGCTTACACGTGTCACTGAATTATTACCCATGGGTAACGAAATTGCTTCTGCGAAGGTGCAATCGAAATATTCGTATAATATACAACCCCTGCAGTGATCCCAATCCAATTTTAATGCACTACTCCAGCAGCGAACGCGTATTCCTCCTCCGTAATTCGTTCTTAGCCCTTCACAAACACACCTCAACCGTTTGTACGATCCATCATTTCCGCTCCATTACTCCCTGAGGCGCGAGGAAGACCTGCCAGGGTCAGAATAGTGTAGGTTACGCACCCAATCTGGCTTCTAGTTTGGCACCTACTCTGGCGTCTGGGTTCGTTCCCATATACTGACGAGAGGCCAGCTAAGTGACAGGGTGTTACAATTAACTGGATTTGGACCTATCTATCATTTAGGATATTTTAGAATGTCTTCATCGACCGACAGCGAAGCGTTGTGTATCAACACAAAGATCTTGATAATAAAGCGCTTGGGTTGTCAGGAGTAATTAGTAATTAGTATAAGTATGTGCGAAACGGCCCGGCGTGTAGGGGTTCCTAAACGGCCCTGCGTCTACGCTGTGCAAAACGGCCCTGGTGATTGTTGGTGATTGTTGATGGTTTGTAAATAGGTGTAGTAATGAGTTAGTATTATTGTATGAATTAACGTTAGAGTTTATTGCTTTGACGTATCCGCAAGAAATGTTGGCCTGGTACATATCGGTTTGGTTATATGTTTAGGATATAACTCCTTATTAATAGGATAGGGTATCATTTAATGGCCCTAATAGCGT
This sequence comes from Gammarus roeselii, assembly GCA_016164225.1. Classification (NCBI taxonomy): domain Eukaryota; kingdom Metazoa; phylum Arthropoda; class Malacostraca; order Amphipoda; family Gammaridae; genus Gammarus; species Gammarus roeselii. The sequence goes on along the minus strand of SDVV010039125.1, from coordinate 3,363 downwards.
TGTGATACCATTTCAATCGGTATTTATTGCAAGTTTTTGCTCGACCTATAACTTATTTAGGGTATTATTTAGTAGGACCTATAGCGCTGTGATAGGATTTCAACTGTCTGATGCTTTCATTGCTCGTTCATTATCTGATTTAGGGGAGACGACATGTTATTTATTATTTGTTTATTAGTGATTTGAAAGCATTTTGATGCATGTTCTTTGGTATTATAGAGCAGAAGCTATATTAGTGGATTAAATTCCACTGCTTTTTCCCATAGTATGTATATATTTTCACAATGGAAGTTACAGTATATCTGTCATCGCAGGCAGTATAGGTATACAGCATCAGTGAACTGCATCGCTAGCTCTGTGGCAGTAGGACTTCATCAACCACTGTCATTACCTCAGATGTTATCTCGCACGGCGGGCTTACAGCCTGTCAAGGTAATGATACATGTCTCGTTAAGCCTCGCTTAGGCATTTCATTATAGATAGGGTATAATTGACTCATTCGGTTCTCTACTGCGTGGATTTGGAATTCTTTCGTGGTTCGAAGGGTTATATATCTTATTATTCATAGTATTTATATTTAATTTTTGTTTCTTTTAGACTAATGTATTGGGTATACTTGGCCATAACTGTTTGTTCATTTTATACATATTCATTCATGGTAGGAATACGCTTGTTTCTGGTGAGGGTAAGGGGTGCGGTTAGGGGTGGGGAGAGGGCTAGGCCAAAAGTGTTCTGTACGCCTCTGGATTTTTTGTCGGTGAGGCTGCTCTTAGCTGTTCTTTGTCTCATCAGTATTTCTCCATAACTGATTTGCCATAATTTATATGTTATGAGTGTCTGTATCATTATATATTAATGTTTAGATTATTGCTAGTGGGTCCTGCTAGTGGCTGCTAGTGGGTCCTTAGCGATTGGATTGGGATATTTTGTGTTTTTTAATGGTTTATCTGTTATATTGTATTTTCTGTTTATGGGAATAGTATGGTAGGTATGTTTTATAACTCGTTTTGCAGCCTTAGCGTGGGTTAGGCCCTGCTTAGAACCAGCTTGATGGTCGGATCTCGGCAACGTTTAGGGTTTTCTATCAGTATATTTCATATGTATATATTATCTATAGGAATAACATGTATAATAGTTTGCAGTTGGCGGGTTGATGTATATATTTCTGGGCACGCAGCTGCTTCGTTACACGAATCTGTCAACCCATAACGCACTAACCAGTTTTGAACCTGATACATCGGTGACACCATTTATCCGCATATTCCAAATGGACCGTTATCAGGCGGCTGTAGCATGTTCGGGTAGTCTTATGTCGATTTTTTTGTACAGTGATAATCGGTTGGATGTCCCCCTCAGCGAAAGTAGCTGGAGCTTACGTAAGCGATATGGATTTATTGCAAGTTATTATATTGTGTTATGTATACATAGTGATGCTTGGTTGATTTATGTTGAATTTGTATTGTTTTGGAAATTGGACTGGTTATTTCATACAGTTATAAGAATTCTAGAATGTATTAGGATTGCATCTCACATGTAGCACAATATTTCGTGCATAATGGGTTGGTTTGTGGATTATTTTGATGTTTTTAGGTATATATCACGTTATGTTACGAATATGCCGTGGATACTTTTGTTGAAGGAGATTTGATTTAACCCTGTTTTGGACTGCGTTGCAGAAAAATTCCATCAGATTTGTATATACTTTATGGTATTCGCATCGAAGTATTCCACATCATATACTGTAGGTTTCAGTTATGTTTATCGGTCACATGTCTTGGCAACTTATTCACGTTAGTTGTTTGGTAGGTTACATGCTAGTTTTTTTTTCTCGTACTTCATAGTTTTTAATGTATGTTTTAGGTATTGTAGCGAATTGATCTTCTTATTTTATTACAACACAAGCGTTTTAGTATTTTTCATTTCATACTATGATGGTTACCCTCGTATATTAAATTCTAATGTTTACTAGGGTAGAGTATCGAATACCTCAAATATTTTTTGGGGGCTATTGTCGAAATATTTTTTTTAACGGTAATCATATGTATACATGTATAAGAGGTATAAATCCATACGATATCTTTGTGGAATTTTAAACGATCTACTGGATGGATTGGTCCTGGTGCAGATGCAGTTTACATTCTTTGGTAATCATTTGGAGTTCATCCAAGTTCAACGTGAATTTGTAAGTTCTTGTGGATGTTGGTATTAAGTTCCATGGGTTTGTTATAGAAGTTATGCGAAGAGCAGTTGGTCTTTGTAGTGATTTACTTAACTCGTCAGTGTACAGGAGCCCAGATTTTATAACCACACTCTTTGAGACTCATGTCAGGTCCATTCATAACAACTGTGCATGTGTGTGGATTCTTGGTTATTTCCAGGATATGACTGTGTTCGAAGCTGTTCAGAGATGATGGACTGAACAGATGCATTGTATGGCTGACATACAGTATTGTACCATGACTGGCTATGGCCTCTCAATTTTATTCCATATCAGAGATAGGGGAGAATTGCTGAGAAGTGACATAATAAAGCATTGTAGAGTTCGTTTTTATGACACGTGGGCGTTTGATTTTGTCCTGCTAAGAGGCATGGCATCAGTAAGGTCTAGGAATTTGTTACAGATTTGAACGAATACCGTAGTATTATTACTTTATTATGCATGAAATCGGTGTTTGTTTTAAATGTCATATATGTTTCGGTGTGGCTTATATATTAGTATATGATTTTTTCATATGAACCAGATCACGTGTGATATTGGTGTAGGTGATATCATCTGGGATATTGTAGGATACGCCGTATATCATAGTTAATCAATGCCGGCTAGGGTAGAGTAGAGAAACTTACTTAGCTATTTGTTTGCTGTTATACGATTTTGAATGGTTATCATATGAATAGAACTTTATTAGGTACACATTCTCCTATTTTGATGTAGTTTTGGGTATAAATTCCCTCAACTGGATGTTGTGTTACAAACTATTGATACATTTTGCCTCTTAATTTTGGATCTGGGGTCCTGTTTGAAGTTATCTTGGAGAACTTGTCTACCGGATTTGTATATAGTGTTAGTGTTGGAATAATCCATCATGTTATTATAGACGTCAATTAGGTTATTCGGGCGCTTACCTTTACTAGATGCTCATTCACACATGTCTTCCTTTTATAAATGTATGTCAACCGTTTACAGTTTGTACAGTTGGGAATTTGTGATAGAGTTGTATGTTGTTATGAGATTTCGTACCAATTCCGAATATCTGGCGTATTCAAGCATTCACTGTAGCTACTCTAGCATTGTCACTATAGGTTATAATGTAATGGCCGTTAACCTAACATATCCTAACTATCCTATCCTAACCAAGAATTATA